>JAXIVJ010001652.1:7500-127500 GCA_036785665.1 Chirona hameri | reverse complement strand
ACAGACATACAGACAGACATACAGACAGACATACAGACAGACATACAGACAGACATACAGACAGACATACAGACAGACATACAGACAGACATACAGACAGACATACAGAAGACAGACATCCAGACAGACATCCAGACAGACATCCAGACAGACACCAGACAGACATCCAGACAGACATCCAGACAGACATCCAGACAGACATCCAGACAGACATCCAGACAGACATCCAGACAGACATCCAGACAGACATCCAGACAGACATCCAGACAGACATCCAGACAGACTTCCAGACAGACATCCAGACAGACATCCAGACAGACATCCAGACAGACATCCAGACAGACATCCAGACAGACACCAGACAGACATCCAGACAGACATCCAGACAGACATACAGACAGACATCCAGACAGACATCCAGACAGACATCCAGACAGACATCCGACAGACATCCAGACAGACATCAGACAGACATCCAGACAGACATCCAGACAGACATCCAGACAGACATACAGACAGACATCCAGACAGACATCCAGACAGACATCCAGACAGACATCCAGACAGACATCCAGACAGACATCCAGACAGACATCCAGACAGACATCCAGACAGACATCCAGACAGACGTCCAGACAGACATCCAGACAGACATCCAGACAGACATCCAGACAGACATCCAGACAGACATCCAGACAGACATCCAGACAGACATCCAGACAGACATCCAGACAGACATCCAGACAGACATCCAGACAGACATCCAGACAGACATCCAGACAGACATCCAGACTGACATCCAGACAGACATCCAGACAGGACATCCAGACAGACATCCAGACAGACATCCAGACAGACATCCAGACAGACATCCAGACAGACATCCAGACAGACATCCAGACAGACATCCAGACAGACATCCAGACAGACATCCAGACAGACATCCAGACAGACATCCAGACAGACATCCAGACAGACATCCAGACAGACATCCAGACAGACATCCAGACAGACATCCAGACAGACATCCAGACAGACATCCAGACAGACATCCAGACAGACATCCAGACAGACATCCAGACAGACATCCAGACAGACATCCAGACAGACATCCAGACAGACATCCAGACAGACATCCAGACAGACATCCAGACAGACATCCAGACAGACATCCAGACAGACATCCAGACAGACATCCAGACAGAGACAGAGACAGAGACAGAGACAGAGACAGGACAGAGACAGAGACAGAGACAGAGACAGAGACAGAGACAGAGACAGAGACAGAGACAGAGACAGAGACAGAGACAGAGACAGAGACATAGAAAGAGACAGAGACAGAGACAGAGACAGAGACAGAGACAGAGACAGAGACAGAGAGAGAGACAGAGACAGAGACAGAGACAGAGACAGACAGACAGACAGACAGACAGACAGACATACACAGACATACAGACATACATACAGACAGACATACAGACAGACAGACAGACAGACAGACAGACAGACAGACAGACAGACAGACAGACAGACAGACAGACAGACAGACAGACAGAGACAGAGACAGAGACAGACAGACAGACAGGATGTCGCCGACTCGCTGCTGCAGGACTGCTCTAGCTGCAGAACCGCTGGCGTCCGTGCTCAGGCTGAGGTCGGCGTAGCAGGTTGGGTGAGCCAGGAGCGTCGCCTCCGCGAGCGCGGTCTTGGCCTTGTTGAACGCCTCCTCCGCTTCTGGTATCCACGTCACCGTCGCTGTTATCGTTGGGTCGTGTGCCGGCACGGTGAGGGCATGGAGCGGGGCCAGTAGGGCGGCGGCGTGCGGGATGAAACGATGGTAGAAATTGATCATACTGGGGAAGCGCTTCAGGTCCTTCTTGATTTCAGGGCGCTTGTACTCCCTGATAGCTGTCACCTTTTCCTCGAGCGGTCGGATGCCTCCCGCAGTGACCTGGTGCCCGAGGAAGGAGATGGTGTCTGCGCCGAACAAGCACTTCGATGGGTTGAGAAGCACACCGTTGGCAGATAGGCGTTCGAAGACTTGACGAAGGTGCAGTAGGTGTTCCACCTTGCTGGCGCTGGCGATCAGGATGTCGTCCACGTAGTAGAAGACGTGGTCCGAGACTCCTGAGGACTTGGTCCATGAACCTCTGGAAGGTCTGGTCGCTGTTCCTGAGACCGTACGGCATCCGCAGGGACTCGTACGCGCCGAACGGATCGTTAATGCAGGTCTTGGAGATGTCCTCCGGCGCCATGGGAATTTGGTTGTAGGCCTTGACGAGGTCCAACCGTGTGTAGATGGTCGTTCCAGTGAGGCAGGCGGAGAAGTCATGTAGATGAGGCAGTGGGTAGCGGTCTGGCACCGTGTTGCGGTTCAGAGCACGGTAATCACCGCAGGGGCGCCACTCTCCAGAAGTCTTCGGCATCATGTGCAGGGCTGAGGCGTGCAGGGCTGAGGCGTTGCTGGGACGATGACGACGAAGTTCAGCAGGCGCTGAAACTCTGCCTTCGCAGCGGCGAGCGAGCAGGGTCGAGACGGCGTGGGCGACAGAAGACGGGCGGCCCCGTGGTCTCCATGTGGTGGCGCACTGAGTGTTGCGGCTTGGGAGGATTGGAGGCCTACATCAGAGCAGGGAATCCCGGAGAAGACTCTCGAACTCATGGTCGCTTGTGGCAATCACTGCCGTTAGCTGTGTGGACGGCAGATAGGAGAGGAACCCTGCTGAGGACAGACCGGTCTGGTGGTCGATGAGACCTCTCTTCGTGTCCACCAGAAGGTCATGGCCAGACAGGAAATCGGCACCGAGGGAATGAGATACATCAGCGATGAGGAAGATCCAGTTGAACGTCTTCCTGAGGCCCAGAGATACCGTCAGCATACGTCGACCGTAGCTCTTGATTCTTCTGGTGTTTGCTGCCTGTAGGTCGAGTCCACGAGTGCCCCCAGCTCGGTCAGCAGGTGTGGCTGGGACGACGCTGTATTCTGCTCCGGTGTCGATCAAGAACGAGAATCTAGTGATGCTGTCCTGGATCTTGAGCAGACCGCCTGGCTTGACGTCAGAGGTGGAGAGGGTAGGCGATGACGTCTGTTGCACCTGCCCTACTGCTCGTTTCCCGACCACGAGCAGGGCGGGTGGCAGGAGTGGGCGTTGGCGCCGAACTGCTAGTGGTACCAGCAGAGGTTGGTCTCGGGACTCTGCGACCTGAGAGGTGTTGCTGGCTAGCGGTATCCAGAGCTGGATCGTCCGCGGGGTCTGGACACGGAGGGCTCGCGACGTGCGGTTGTTTCAGCCAGTGGAATTACCGTCGCCGCCAGTGCTGTTATGCCGGCGAACATCTGCTGCAGGAGGGTTGACATGTCGGATGGTGCTGCTTGGACAGCGTTGGCTTGTGGTGCTTCAGTGAGGAAATCCATCGTCGCTGAGCCCACGAACCCTGGTAATGAAGTGGAAGGTTGAGGAAGCTCCAGCAGCCGGTACGCAGTGGTGGCGATGGCCGAAAGGTCGGTTCCTGACGGTGGGCATAGAAAAGGCAGCATTCTGGGAGGCATGGCGTTTATGAAACTCTGCCGCACGAGTGGCGAGTCCTCTGATCCCTCGGCCTGTGCCAGGTCCAGCAGGTGGCGGAGGAACTGGGATGGGCGTCTATCCCCGAGTTGTTGGTCTGACAGGAGGGAACGAAGTCGCTGCTCCACCGACTTCCCGAAACGCTGACTGATGGCATCTGCGAGCGCAGTGTACGGCTCCGTTGCTGGTGGGTTGCGCAGGATATCGGCGAAGTCTCGCAGTAGATGTTCTGGCAGCAGAGTCGCGGTTATCTGAAAACGGGTTAGCTGGTCCGCTAAACCAGCTTGGCAGAAGTACAGGTCCAGCTGCACAAGCCAGATTACCGGGTCTTCCTCGAAAAATATCGGCGGTGCCACGTGGCTGCGGACGGTCACGGCAGCCGCGGCTGCCTCCTCCGAGGTCTGTGCTGGTGCCACCACAGCCTGGGAGTCACGTCGGGAGTCCACCTTCCCAGCGCGAGGCGACGGGTCGGGCATGACGAGAGCGTCGGCGGGTCGTAAGGTTGGTCCGCGGCAGCGCAGAGAGCAGAACGGCAGGGAGTAGGAGCGATCCGCTCACTGATGTAGGCTAAGGTTGGATTCTGGGGTAGTAGGATAGTAGGAGCCAACCGCTCACTACAGTGGGTTAATGTCAAGTGGAAGGTGCGTAGGAGCAGGAGCAAACCGCTCACTGCAGGGTTGTAGGAGCAAAGCGCTCGCTTCCGTAAGTTATTGTGGTCACCAATGTAGGATCAGAGAAACTCGCTACGGTTGTTTTTGTATACGGTATATTTGAAAAGATCGATCTCGGCGACCCGCCGAAAAAACACTAAGTACAACGGTAATTCACCAAACCCTCATTCGTTTGGGAAACACAAGACGATAACAGAAGCGGTGAATGTCGGGCGTACAAATGGAACATATGAATACCTCGTAAGATAGGTCACACAGTTGACATGTATATGATGCAAATGATAGAGGTTTATGGTAGGCAATGAATGACGAAAAACAGGTAAACATGATAACGCGGTACAGCGACACCTATCGGATACAACTGAAATAATAGTTCACTGTGCGGATCATAGCCGCTATAACACCTAGTAGGTGTGGTCAGCATTCTCCAGGGGTAGCTGCTGCCTGCCGGCGTCGCCATGGCTCAGTCCACCGACCGCCCTTGTTCACACGCACCGCCCACACAAACAACACGCGCGCATGATATTTACATGTACCGAGACACCTAGTAGGTGTGGTAAGCATGCTCCAGGGGTAGCTGCTCCCTGCCGGTGTCGCCACGGCTCAGTCCACCGACCAGTTCACGCGCTACCGCACTGTCCACACTCACTGTCGACTGCGCCCGTGGCCTCTTGGCGCGTCGCGACTCGAAGGAGGGCTGAGGCCGGATCTTAGTGTTCCAGGGCTGGACTTGCCCCTCTGTGGCGGTGGGGAGGGTCACGGTGACGCGGGAGATGGGAGTGGGCAGGCAGGCTATCAGCTGCTGGAACTCGCGCAACTTGGCGGACATCAGAGCGAGTGCGGCGTCCGATGTGTCGTCCGGTAGCGAGCTAACCTGCACTTTTAGCTCATCGAGCCCGGCACAAAGACGACGGAGGCCCACCGCAGCACTGCCGCCTGCGAGGTCGGACGGCGGTGGTAGGGCACCGCACATGTCCGGCACGGTAACATCCGGCGCTGGATCCAGCTCGTCAGACACCACTCCCTGCAAGCACACGATGTGCACATGCTTGCACATGCCCTTGTGCAGCTCCCAGTCCGGACACCGGCACCGGAACATGTGGGTGCAGGCGCAGCACTCTTTGCAGCGCCGCTGGCAGCTGGGCTCCGGGCAGTACCGGTGCTGCCGCTCCACCCTGTACAGCTGGTGGGCGTCGTCTGCGCTGCTCCGGACGTCCTACGTGGGCAGCTCGCTGTCGGACACTGGGACAGCGGTGGCGCAGTCGGCTGCCACCAGCTCGGCGGCGGCGGCGTGCCGCTTGGCGATCTGGTCTCCGTGGAAGTTGGGAGACCGCCACAGCTGCCTTCTTCCCATCTGGACCATCTGGTCGTCCGCGAAGAAGAGAAGAGCTGATTGGCTGACAAAGTGGCTCTCAGCCAATCAGCGGCGACACTAGCCTAGACCCCATTTTGCAAATGGGAAATTAAATTGCTTAAAAACGACTAAGTTTTGGGGAAAATAACCTAAGTATTTTCGAAATTTCAATAACGGCCAAAGATAATGGCTATCTCAGTTTAAAACCAATACAAAGGTGAAACACTTCCTTTAACCCTCGCCAGTGCAGGGCCCGATACCTACGCTACGTGACCGTGCAGGGGGCGGGGAGGGAGGGACACCTGACATTTCGCACCTTATTGAGCTAGAGATTCGATTAAAAAGCGAGCGTGTTGCTTGTGATGAGGAAAGCCGTTGATACCTATTTTATGGTCCTGTGTCATTTGGTGACCTCTGAGGTCATGTCAATAGCCCGGATGTCATCCAAATCGTGCATGTGTGGAGATTGAATTATAATCGAGCTAGAATCGTGAATTAACATATTATTATGCAAAATGGGTGCACAATTTTGAAATCAGCGTCACAAGATGTCCTAAAAACTACCAGAATAAAAAAAGGTCATCGGTCATCGGAGGTCAGTGACCTCAGTTGACCTATGTAAGAGCATGACCCCAGTGGAACATATAATTATGTAAAATGGATGGAAATTTTTTAATCAGCGTCACAAAATGTCATAGAAACTGCCAGAGGTCAAAATGTCATCTCAGGTCACCGGAGGTCGCGATCTCAGCGGAAACCCTATATGTCACCTAGTAATACCTGCGCATATACTCCTGAACAATAACACTCGGAAACTGCATAAGTTACAACTTACAAGTATCTATACTACGGGACACCAGTTGCGCCTGCCGTGACCTTGAGAAGCAGGTCATAAGTCACGGGTCATGGCCAGTAGAGGTTTGAAATTGTCAGAGCTCGTCTTAAATTGTTCAAAAGTAGAGTACTGAAAGTTTCATCGCAATCAGTTGATAAATACGCGGGTTATTCCCGAAAAACCGAGGAGTGGCATCCCGCTCGATTTCAAACTCCTACCCCCACGACCCGTGACCTATGACCTGTTTATCAAGGTCATGTCAGTCGCAACTGGCGTACCGTAGTATATATAATTGTAGCTTGTGCAATTTCCGAACGTTTGTTGTTCATGAGTATATAGTGACATGTATGGTTTCCACTGAGATTGTGACCTCTGATGACCTGGGATGACTTCTTTGGCCTCTGGCAGTTTCTAGAAATTGTGTGACGCTGGTATCAAATTTGGCATTCACTTTGCATTAGTATATGTTCCACTGGGGTCATGCATTTATAGGTAAACCGAGGTCACTGATCTACGATGACATGAGACGACCTTTTTGGACTCGGGTAGTTTCTAAGACATTTTGTGACTCCGATTTCAAATTAGGCACCATTTTTCAAAATTATATGCTCATTCACAATTCTAGCTCGATTATAATTAAATCTCTACACATTCTCGATTTGGATGATCAAGGTCATTGACACGACATGACCCACGACTTTTAAATCGGGTATCAACGGGCTTTCTCTCATCACAAGCGAAGCAACACGCTCGTTTTTTAATCGAAGCTCTAGCTCAATTAAGGGCGAAACGCCAGGGGGCGTACCCCCCGCACGGTCACTTAGGTATCGGACCCTACACTGGGAGGGTTAATTAGCCATGGTTCATTCACAGTGTTAGTTATATTGCTATGACCCGAGTGTTCATATTCCGTTAGCGGAGGACTGGCTGACGTTAACAATCGGGCAACAAGCCCCGCGCATCGTCGGCTGACCTGTCGCCACTCACCTTATCAGAGGATTGCAGCTCTTCGGCGTCCATCTGGACGCTGACAACCTCGTTCGGGTTCTTCGTGCTGTCGCCCCCCGGGGTGATGCCCATAGACTTGCACATGTTCATCAGGTCTTTTCGCTGGATCCAGTAGGTACGACCGGGGCCCGCCTCAGAGTCTCCACCGTGGTAGTCACGCAGGTCTTTCATCACCCGAGACGGCAAAACGCCAGCAGCGAGCTTTTCTAAAACATATAAATGCACTTCCTGTTATAAGAGGATAAATCGTCAGCGCTATTGGTCTTAGAAACACAGGGTGTCACCCCCCCCCCCCCCTCCCCTGAGGGAAATCCTGGGTACGCCATTGAACACAACTTCTTCAAGCAACTTCTTCTAAGATTTTACACCAGAAATGGCAAAAAAAAATGACGGATCCTAGCAAACATAAAATGCAGCAAAATATTATACAGTTTGCCATGCAAATTCACCTTTGGCTACAGCGCGGTCACGAACAGGTATCCGGATGTAGGGCATGTTGGTGACCCCGGTGCGGTGGCCGTAGTGGAAGGTGTACAGCACCACGGCGAGCGCCCCACCGCTGCGCTCCGTCACGTGCAGCGTGGAGGTACAGCTGAAGCCGAGCTTCGCAGAGCCCTGGGACTTGGGCCGGCGCTTGCCGGAACCGGTCGGTGTGTGCATACCCGAGCGGGAGCACTCGTACCTGGTGACGCCAGACTGCGGTTTCATCCGCAAGTAGTAGACGCCGTTCCTGCTTTCGTAGTCTTCCTTCCACAGCGCGAATTCTGAAACATCCGAACGCCAAAGAAACAATCAGCAAGCAATAACACGGAATTAAATACATTCAACAGTTCTCTCGTCGCTCACTGGCGTGTCCAGGGGTGGCTGGGGTAAAAAGCCCCCTTCCACGCTCGAGGGGGCGGGGCAATATTAAATTAGCCCCCCCCCCCACACAAAAACCATCTGCTGAAACTGGCAATACAAAATGGGTACACTGACTGCGAAAAATAACTTCTTGCGAAATAAATAAATCGTTTTGTTTTGCCTCGTTATCTCCCGCTCTCCCGCTTTCCCACTCTCCCACTCTCCCACTCTCCCACTCTCCCACTCTCCCACTCTCCCACTCTCCCACTCTCCCACTCTCCCACTCTCCCACTCTCCCACTCTCCCACTCTCCCACTCTCCCACTCTCCCACTCTCCCACTCTCCCACTCTCCCACTCTCCCACTCTCCCACTCTCCCGCTCTCCCGCTCTCCCGCTCCAGTGTCGTCACTCACCCTCTTTGGAAGTGAACAGCAGTTCCATCTTTTCAACTGCCGACTCCAGGCTATGCCGCTCGGTGAGATGCTTTCGTAGTTCCTCTCGGTAATGGAAGCTGATCTGACAGCGACCAGAAGCGCCAGTCTCCGGCAGCTCTTCCCTGCAACACTGGATGGGATTTCAACAATTCAAGAATTATGAATATACTGGATGAGTCACGTATTGGCCTGACCTTGATCTGATGACCTTGCCAACCAAATGTTAAACATTCGTTAGATTCAGCTCGTTTAGACCTTGTGATGTCGCGTCCAAATCAGCCCCTTTAGTTCGGGAGTTCGACAGGAGGGGCGACCCCCCCCCCCCCCCGCTCCAGCCAATGGAAGGCGGCTGGGCACCACCAATGTCGGGTTACCCCTCGACAGTGCAAGGGTGTGGGTTGATGCCAGCCCTCGTTTTTTTTATTCAGAAATAACTCGCGTATTTACCAACTGATTGCGATTCAACTTGCAGTAGGTATCCTGCATGTAAACACTTCGACACAATCTACAAATTTGCAAACTTCTACTCCCCATGACCTATGACCTGTTTCTCAAGGTCATGTTAAGCAGAACTGGCGTCCCGTAGTAACGATACTTTTAACTTGTACAGTTTCCGGGTGTGTATTGTTCAAGAGCATATGCATAGGTGTTAACAGGTGACATTTATGGTTGTCACCGATATCGTGACCTCGGTTGACTTGTTCAGAGGTCACCCGAAGTGACCGAACTTTGATGACCTGATGTGACTTGTTTGGCCTCTGGCAGTTTCTAGGACATTTTGAGACGCTGAATTCAAATTCGGCATCCATTTTACATCATGATATGTTCCACTTGGGTCATGCACTTTCACAGGTCAACCGAGGTCACTGACCTCCGATGACCTGAGATGACCTTTTGGCTTTTTGGACTCTGGTAGTTTCTAGGACATTTTGTGATGCTGATTTGGCATTTTGGCATTTTGCATTTTGTGATGCTGATTTGGCATTTTGCACAATTATATGTTAATTCACAATTCGAGTCGCTTCGGCGCTCGCTATTTGCTCCTGACTGGGATGACCTGCGGCTGGTGGCAGCGGTCGCACTCAAGGTCAGGTGACGTCAGTGAGCGGGGCGGACCGTGTCCATGTATCTCGGGCACGTAAAACTTTCGTCTCTAAATTCTGCCGGCCAACAGGAATTGCGCGATCGGGTGGTGAGGTCAGAACCTGCACAACAAGCTCTGCTTAGCGCGGGTCCTGACCTCGGAAATCCATCCATACAAAACATTCGGACTAAATTTATTATAAAAAAAAAAAAAATCTAACTTGATTAAAATTCAAACTTCATTAAAATAAAATAAAAACATGCATGCATTGGATTACCTTCAAGTCATTGGTATGACCAAAGAGGTCACCTTTGGTCACCTTTGGTCACCCAGGACATTAACATCGGGTACCAACAGCTTCCTCTATCACAAGCAACACGCAGTTTAAAAAAAAAGCTCTAACTCAATGAGGGGCGAAAAGCCAGGGGGTCGTACCCCTCCCATCCCCTCCTGCACGGTCACATAGGTATCGGACGCTGCACTGGCGAGGGTTAACATGAAGAAATGGAATTGAAATCAGACGGTGAGGAGGGGCCTTACAATATGCCCAAAAGCTTTGTTAACATGTTTCCTAATTGTGCTCTTTGCATACATATTACATAGAGTCGCTAACTTACAAAGTTCTTGAGGACTTCTTTGCAGTGCTCACGGTTCTGATGTTTGCGAAGTGCTCCCTCTGTTACAGCCATGTATGAACAGTGCTTGCAGGCCAGATCCTTGGAGGAAAATAAACAAACTAATTAGTGATGATGATGATTGAGGGTTTTATGGCGCCGTAACTGCCTGGTTATGTGGCAACATAACACTTAAGTATACATATTCAACTTTTCTCTACAATTAGCAGGATATAATTATAGAACCAGGCCACAAATTACATACATTAACATTTGCCCAAGGACTCGGAGAAGAATTCAAATTAGTCATTTTAGTACCTACCGAGTTCTTGTGTTCTGATTCCATATGCTTCTGCACTGATTGCAAGGAAGTTGAAGTGAATGCACAAAGGTTGCAACAGCGTTCCTATAGAAACAAATTGCATCATTAATACTACAGTGTATACAACTTTCAGCAAATTGGTGTTGACCTGCATGTGATAACTGAATGGACTGGTCCTTTCTTTCTAGCCTTACACAGGTAAGAACCAGTATGAGATTAATGCATACCCAATTGAACATGAGACAAGCATACCCAGCCAGGAATTAACTCGGGCACTGCTCGGGCAACTTGGGCTCAACATGGGCATAGCCCCAGTTAGCCCAACATACGAGTTTTTCTGCTTGGGCTCAGCTCGGGCTACGCCTGGGCAGAGCGAACCTGGGCAAGCCCGAGTTGAGCCCAACAACGCGACTTTCCACTATTATCGGGCTGAAATTGGGCATGCCCGACCAGAATTCATCACTCGGGTAAGCCCGAGTTGAGCCCAACAACGCGGCTGTCAACTATTCTCGGGCTGAAATTGGGCATGCCCGACCAGAATTCATCACTCGGGGACAGCTCGGGTTCGTCTAGGGCTTAACGGAGGCCGAAGTCCGCAACGAACTGCGCTTCACCATGGCGCGTGGCGCGTACTTCCGTACTTGTAGTTGAGTTGCCGCTCAGCAGATGGCGTCTTTCAAGAAGCAATAATTTTGCGTAATGTTTTACCAAAAAACAGACATTACATTAACATGTAGGACAGTTTGAAGTTGGGAAATGTCACGAAAAGCAATGCAAAGGAAGATGTTATCATGAGATCTGAAAAATGAATTGCTTGGATATAGTCTATGTTAATGTGTCCAACGGAAGAAGCATTCCCAAAGTCAGGTTATATAATGGTAAAACTTCACGGCCATTGTTCGTCGCGAAACTGTGTGGCGTGATAACGGTGAGCAACCATTAGCGAATGCATTAGTGATCGTGGTGGTCTTGGCCGACATGATCAGTGAAAGCGATCGTGATGCGTTATACTGGTTGTTATTGTCTTGTGAAGAGCGTAGTAACTGCCTGCCAGGGGCGGGTGGATGTCGGTTACGAAACACCGATCATAAAGGATAGGGGTATACGGCCTTAGAATCTCCCCAACGAAATTACCTGCGACCTTCTCTGTCAGGGTGGGCATAACGCAGCACAGCACGGTCGGGACCCGATCAGTTTGAGCCCCAGATTGCCCAAGCACCTACTTGGGCTAGCCAGCGTGGGGCCACACTATACGCTGTTTAAAAGTCCATTAAGCAACTCGGGCTGTCCTCGGGCCAGGCCGTGCCGCCCGTACTCGGGCAAGCCCACGTGGAGCCACAATTACCGGCGGTTATAAAAGCACGGAGCAACTCAGGATTTGACCAAATTAGCCCGGGCAGATGTGCAAGCTCGGGTTTAGCTTGGGTATGCCCGACGTATTTGGCTGGGCTAGCCCAGGCTGTAACTCTGGTTCTGCTTGGCGTAAGTGTGTCATACGCCAGTCAGATCCTGAGTTACAGCCCGGGCTAGCCCAACCATATACGTCAGGCAAACCTGAGTTCTGACCAATTGGGCCCACTCAGAATTCCTGGCTGGGCAGTTCCCTGATTCAGTTATCATATCGTGATCAAGTCCTGCAAAGGAAACATTGCAAATTAACTCTGTGATGAAGACATAAAGACATAAACAAATAGTGCAACAAAGAGCCTCAGGGCACCATCCTTGGTTGCACAACATACACACATACATCAACATACATAAATAACATACACATACATCACCTTGTAAGGCAGCATACATAAGGATCCATAAGTAAGGATCCATACATATCACAATAACACAACATCAAAATTCAATACAAATACATCCCCAACAGTACAGCATACAATATGCATGCGTTCCCTCAATAATGTAGCATTTAATGTACACAAGACAAACAATTTCATATATTAGATGGTAATGTCATTACTATTCAACATCCCACAAGCCCTAAATCATCACAAATCAAAAGACACAGTAGCAGATGATCACACCTTGCTTTTAATTAAACCACACTGGTCATACCTACCTTAGCATGCTCTTTCATGTGCTGCCTAAGGTAGTGCTTGGTAGATGCCTTGTGAGGGCATTTTGCACACTGAAGAATCTTGATCTGAAATGCATGATCAATACCTTGGTCATGTACAGACTGAGACACAGGGAATTACATTGACATGACAACTGGACTTCAAGAATCATAGAAGCACATTTTGCCTCTGCAGTTTCCACAGTTCAGTGGAGTAATTGGTCTGAAACATGTAAATCCTCCACTAGTTCCATTATAAAGAGCTTTGAAATCATTGCCAAATTAATGATTACCTACGGTCCTACCTTCCTTTGATGTGCTTGTGCTGTTGGTTCCCCGACAAAGTCATCATGACTCACATTCATTGCATCCATTCTATCTCAATTTACTGCAAGCACACCCTATATATGGCTTTGAGCACACCGGACACTGGAGTTTCACTTTCATCCAGGGTAATAGAACAACGGGTAGAACCGTAAGGAATGTAACGCCCAAATGAATGAAATGTACACAAGAGTCAAGACATACACAATTTCATATATTAGATGGTAATATCATTACTATCCAACATCCCAAAAGCCCTAAATCATCACAAATCAAAAGACGCAGTAACAGATGATCATACCTTGCTTTGAATTAAGCCACACCAGTCATACCTACCTTAGCATGCTCTTTCATGTGCTGCCTAAGGTAGTGCTTGGTAGATGCCTTGTGAGGGCATTTTGCACACTGAAGAATCTTGATCTGAAATGCATGATCAATACCTTGGTCATGAACAGACTGAGACACAAGGAATTACATTGACATTACAACTGGACTTCAATAATCATAGCACATTTTGCCTCTGCAGTTTCCACAGTTCAGTGGAGTAATTGGTCTGTAACGTAAATCCTCCACTAGTTTCCATTATTAGCTTTGAAATAATTGCCAAATTAATGATTACCTACCTTCCTTTGATGTGCTTGTGCTGTTGGTTCCCCGACAAAGTCATCATCCCTCACATTCAGAGCATCCATTATATCTCAATTGATCGCAAGCACACCCTATATATGGCTTTGAGCGCACCGCACACTCAAGGTAACTTAATAACTCCGCACACTGGAATTTCACTTTCATCCTGTAATCCTGTAGGTAATATAACAACATCGGGTCACCTCTCAGCTGTTCTGTGGCCTTGAAAAATCGCGGAATCGCCATTGTCCCCTCTTATACGGCCTTGATTGTCCCAATCACGTATATTTTTTGGTAGACAAAGATGTGCCACATCTAGCGATAACTACAGTGACTGGCAAGAATCTGGCAGCCTGACGACATTTCCGCTACATAGCCGGTCTAGATACCGCACAGTGCCTCTAGAATCCTAATCCTCTGTAGCTTAGTGGATAAAATAATTGCTTCCATTCCGAAAGTGGCCGGTTCGAATCCTGGCGATGGCTTTTTGCTTTTTTAGTCATAATGGCTACGAGCGAATCTTAGGTTTCGTCCCGATCGGACTTATGGCTACGAGCGAATCTTAGGTTTCATCCCGATCGGACTAAATGGCTACGAGCGAATCTTAGGGTTCGTCCCGACCGGACGTAATGGCTACCAGCGAATCTTAGGTTTCGTCCCAATCGGACTTAATGGCCAAGAGCGAATCTTAGGGTTCGTCCCGATCGGAATTAATGGCGGGGTTAGGTTAGGTTAGGTTAGGTTAGATTAGGTTAGGTTAGTTATACGGAATAAATATTGGAGAACCATGTCTGGAAGATGCCCACACCGAATTGCAAAGCGATATGTCCCACTTCTTTGACTACCAAAAAATATACGCGTCCCAATCCAAAATTAGCCGCACCCGAGCAGTAGCGGATATAGGTTTCGAGTTTGGGGGGGGGCAAAAAATTCGCTCCGTTGAAAAATTGTTGACCCTGGGGGGGACGTCCCAATCGGACTTAATGGCCAAGAGCGAATCTTAGGGTTCGTCCCGATCGGAATTAATGGCGGGGTTAGGTTAGGTTAGGTTAGGTTAGATTAGGTTAGGTTAGTTATACGGAATAAATATTGGAGAACCATGTCTGGAAGATGCCCACACCGAATTGCAAAGCGATATGTCCCACTTCTTTGACTACCAAAAAATATACGCGTCCCAATCCATAATTAGCCGCACCCGAGCAGTAGCGGATATAGGTTTCGAGTTTGGGGGGGCAAAAAATTCGTTCCGTTGAAAAATTGTTGACCCTGGGGGGGAGGTGGCGTCGGGTCGTCAGCGCAAAATTCGTTGAGGGGGGGGGGTGGCGGCGTCGGGTCGTCAGCGCGAAAGGTCATTGAGCGGGGGGGGGGGGGGGTCGCCAGCACGAAAGAGTCGTTGAGCGGGGGAGAGGGGTAAATCACGCCTTCTCGGAGCAAAAATCACAACCTCCCGGAACGGTTTGGGGGTGGGGCAAAACACGCGTTTGCCTACCGATTTTTTGTTGGAGGGGGGGGGGGGGGGAATTAGGACATTCCAAGGCAGATCGACCAAAATACCTCGAAATAACACCCTACATCTCATATTTCGATAAAACTACGTGGTGGGGGTTATCTGGGCTGTAGATTCACGCTGTGAACTTTCCAGCCCCGTCCGTCAAATGGTTTACGAGTTACAGCCTCGAGCAACTTTGTAATGTCAAGCAAAACTCCAATTTCCAGCAGGCAATATCTCCCATCTAAATCATGCGAGTCATATAATGCTATATATCATCAGAATCATCAGTAACAATAGATTATTATGATATAATCATATCAAGTGATTTTATAATGTGGCCATTTAAAATTCGGAATTTTGTCCATGCCAGAATCGACATCTATACATAAGCCTTCGATGTTTAAAAAAGTGATAGTTTTTTTCTCTAAATATTTTATTTATATTTGTGTATTTGGAAAAATCATGGTCTTTGCACAGCACGTCTTTGGTAATAACTTTGCACGTAATTGTGCTAGAGAGCTCAATTAAACGGCATTATGCTTAGATATCTCGTCACCTGCTGTCAATGATATACATCAGCCCTGTAGTCGCTCTGTGACCTCAAGGTCACGTGACCAGAGGTCACCCGGGGCAGCCCACGTCAGATCGACCAAACCATAACATCCTACTTCTGGTATTTCGATTGAACTATGTGTCGGTGTCATCTGTGCCGTAGATTCGAGCTGTAAAATTGTAAGCCCCGTCCGTGGAACGGGTTTCGAGTTATAGCCTCAGGCATTATTTCCCTTTAAAGGGAAATAATGACCTTTTGATTTTGTTAGAAACAATTTCTTAGGCTACCGTTATGGTTTTAAAATTACTTTATTTAAATTTAAGAATTAAATAAAATTATTCCCAAATTCAAAGTTGTAAGTTTGGAAAAAATACAAAACAAGTACCTTGTGTACTTTATGAAGGTCATTGACAAATTCGTCCTTCCCTACCAGTATTTGCAAAGCACTCGGCACTGCGCCACAATAGCAAAAGGCGAGGGAAATGCATATTGATACAATATTATTACGTCATAAGTTTCTAAAGTGTCAACTACTATGAAATACAGTGATACAATACCATTAATAATGATTAACAAGAAAATTCAAACTATTTGAATAAGTTTTTAATTAGCTTTCAACTCAAAATCAGATATATTTTGCAATGCTACACAAGAATGGCACCAGTGACGTCATTAACAAAGCCTTGGGTATACTAATCAGGAACAACTCGCCACAATGGTAAAGTGCGCCGAGAAGCATGACAATGACTTTGTAAACAAATCGCCGACGCTAAATAGGTCGCCGTCGATGTGCATCGATGAGCTTCCGAATTAATTGCCAGTTTTGTGTTATTGTTTGTTAGTTTTTTTGGGAAAAAATATAATTTTTCATGATAATATAAAGCATAGTGTTATATACAGCCACATAAAAATTATACAATACTCCTAATGTTGAAAACAAATGAATCGATTTGCAAAAATTGAGGGTCGCAACCACTAACTATGCCGCCGTTGATGTGCATCGATGAGCTTCCGATTTTATTGCCACTTTTTCCAATCGCTGTTAGTTTTAGAAGATCGCCGGGCATATAATCACAACAAGCAGAACGCACAATATATTCTCCACTCCATTTCGTAAAAAAACAATACGGGAAAAGCCCGCAGTTTGATGAGGACCAAAAGTACTTGTAAGTACCGGTCGTTAAAAGTGTGGAACGCTTATCAACTTTAACTTGAAATATCTTTCGGTAGGAAAGTTTTCATGCAAAATGCGATGAATTTACAATATATTTTGGTCTCGTCTGGCGATTTCAAGTGCTAACTCCATTTTTGTGGAAAAGGTCATTATTTCCCTTTAAAGGGATTATACGGGTTTCCGTCCTGAAAGTAAATGCACTCTTTTGCAGTTGTATGAGCTTTAAACACGTTTAAGACATATAACAGGGACCTCAATGCTCATTTAGTCCATTATTTCAGAAATTATCAGCGTTAAAACTTGGGCGTTTTTTTATACTAGTATCAGATAACGAGTACTTGATCGACACTACTGTCCACCACTTTTATCTTAAGATCAATTTTAGAGTTTTGAATTATCTGCAAGTCCTACACTGGATCAAAAAATTATTATGCAATTCAAAACTGACGGGACTTTGTATTACTACACACTGTTCGTTCAGGATTTGTGTTTTTGTGGTTTTCTTTTCTCGGGCCTTTAGCATTGAGAATTTGGTGGTGGCGTATTATTTTTTTGCCATGAACATTCATGAAAAATGTAGAATTTTATGGGAAAACTAGGTAACTGCTGCTGTCGTTGGAACAAAACAAGTTTATTTTCTTTCAAATATTGCTTATTTTACCGGAAATATGCCATACGTGAGGTGTTTTTATTAGCATAAAAGAGATGACTGGCTCTGCCTCAGCCAGTCCTGCAGAAAATACGCGGAGGCATCACCGCGCACTTTGGAATGTCCTTACGTGCAGAAGAGGTAATTTCCAGAAAAATGTGGCTACCGTGGGACTTCTACCACCTTTATAAGTACGTTTTACTATGTAACTCAATTATTCTGGGAAAACCCGTATAATCCCTTTAAGGATAGACTCGCATTAAAGATGTGCCGACCGGCGGCCGGTGGTTCACTTGCTAGCACCAGCTGTAAGCTGATTGGCTGATGGTATAGCCTCTGCCCGGGCTAGATCCACCACCACATTCTTTCGCCAGCACCGCATTTCTTCGCCAAAAAATCAAATATAATCGGCTGGAGTCTTTTCAATCAAGAAAACTTGAAGATAGGGGTTTCCCAACACGGGCTACACAACTGTTATCTCAGTTTAAAACTAATGTTGAAGGTGAACTATTTCCTTTAAAGGAAATAGTTCACCTTGGAAATTTTTACCCAACACGATTTGATTATATTTTGTAATACAATGTATTTTTATATTGTCAAAAATGGCCTCATATCGCGCCGATTCAGGACAGAAGGCCGTAAATTTGTATTTTTTATCAAAACTATATGCATACTCTCTGAGTCAGAGTCCTGACGTCACGCGAATGTACAAAAAAAATGGTTCAGCCAATCAGATTCGAAAGTAGTCGCGTAAAGATAGACTCGCATTGGAGATGTGCCAACCGGCGGCCGGCGATTCGCTTGCTGGCACCAGCTGCAAGCTGATTGGCTGATGGTATAGCCTCTGCCCGGGCTAGAACCAGTATAACATTCTTTCGCCAGCACCGCATTCCTTCGCCAAAAACTCAAATATATTCGGCTGGAGAGTCTTTTCAGTCAAGAAAACTTGCAGATAGGGGTTTCCCAACACATGCTACAAAACTGCTATCTCAGTTTAAAACTAATGTTGAAGGTGAACTTTTTCCTTTAACCCGCGCCGTGCCGGTGCTCGGTGCCACCTTCGCCGTGCCGGGGGGGGGGGGCGTTTCGAGGCCCCCTTCCCCCCTCTAACTCGACTTCTATGGGACGTAGACAAAAACCAAAGACACTGTTCGAAAGCCCGTCAGAATGTATTTTGAAACTATTTCAGGCAACTTTTTATCAGGTCAATATTGAGGTCACCAGAGGTCATCAAGGGTCAGATTTTAAAGTTTTAGGACTTCGCTCCAGACATTACCAGATAGCACAGGTATTGTGATAGGTAGGAACAAACGGAAAAAAGCAATGGAAAGCTATTGCAAAAATGCAATGTGCAAGGTGTCCTCAGATTTGAGCTCAGGTGAATAGTTTAGGCTCCAGTGCTCATCAAATGTCAAACAGACTATTTTGTTTAGCAAAACAGTTTTCACAAATATATTTTTACCTGGGTCTGGGTCTCCTCGCACTCCGACCGCCCCAGAGTGTGGCCTGTCTGCGCCTCTGCGACCGGCCAGGTCGGAGCCGCCGCCGCCGGGCCGGCTTCCGCAGCGCCGTCTGGCGGCCGGCCTGCCGTCTGGCAAGACGCGGCCACCGAGCCTGCGGCCGTGACCGCAGGCGCTGGGGCGGCGCAGGCGGACGCGGAACCATGCGGAGACTCTGAGTCGACTACAGTCGCTTGCTCAGGAACTTCAGTGACTGCAAGGAAAACGCAGGTCTCCGTAGCGGGTCGGTCGCGAGTGATAACGATATGTAATCAACGTGATGTGATCGAAACTGTGTCCGACCTGATCAAGGCCGCGAAACGTAAGCCACACAAATATGGCAAAACCATTGCAAGTTTCTGGATCGAGTTTGACAAACGTGTCACCAGCCTGGTAGATGAGACGAGACAGGGAGGTGTGACTGCGCAAAAACACGGCGAGGAGGTGAAGCGTGCCCGCGAGGCGGCTAGTCTGCTGCTGCAGGCCAGCAAGCTTGAATTAGGCTTGGCTTGTATTTAGGTGACACAAATCGCATTAATCTTCAGTGGACAATGTGTGTTTCATGCTCACATACGTTGGTGTCCATTGTTTAGCGATACACGTCATTCGCTCAATGTTAACAGGCGTTGTTTTCGTTTCTGTACCTACCGCTGTCCACTGTGGGACATTAGTAAGTTAAAGATATTTAGCATATCCACTTGCCTCAGCCCATGCTGTCGTGTCCGCTATTGTTTGTATATACCGCTGCCCCTGATTCAGGAATGTAAGATAAATTTGTATTTCGTATTGCGAAGAACATACACTTTGACGGTCTGTTCTCTTTGAACTAAACTAAACTAAAGAATCAGTGCGTACAGTCGTGATATCTACTCCTAAATGATGCGATCCATGAACTGCAATGCAATGTATGTTGGTCAGTACTGAGTTGTAGAAAGGTGTAAGTGATGTCTGTATATTCTGCCCATTTAGACGCTGCATTCAGAGCGCATCATGTGTATGAGTACCTATGTTTAAAGTAATTTTGTTGAACCATGTGCAAGCTCTTTATTGGCAAATGTTTGATAGAGTGAAGTGTAAAATACATGTTTGAGGGAGAGAGAGAAAAAACACATTTACCTAACAAAGATAGGAAAATAATTTTGACGCCATCGTGTTTGTCTCGTCAAGACGCTTTGTATCATATGCATGATGACCAGGTTAGGTCAACCTACAAATTTGACCTCAGGTCAAGGTCAAATGGTAACCCAATTAGGTCATCTTTCACATTGGGAGAGGTGCCTCGACGAGACAAACACATTGGTTCCAGTTTCACTTCTTCATCTTGATTTTGTCAAGAGTTATTGGCAAACAAGTGTTGGTGACCTCAGGTGACCTCATCTGACTCTCTAGGGGTCATTGAACAAAAATTGAACCTGGAACTTCAAGAATTGCCTATGATGACATGATCCAGAAGGAATTGGGCTGATATAATTCGTATATTCAGAAAAGGAAGCATTTGATTATTTCCCTATTGACTTATAATGAGGTCACGAAATTGGCCCGACCTTAGGTCACCGATATTTAAAATCCGAGATAAAGGTATTGTAGGTACTATTGCTCTTATGAAATCCTGTAAGTACGAAATCGATCGGACAAAAACTGTGGCTGTGGTGCGACCGGAAACATTTTTGGAGGTGGGTCACGTGACCTGGACTGGTGACCTGACCTGAGATGACCGGAGGTATTTTTTTCATAATGTGCGCAATTGATGCCGGAACAACTGGGCCAAAAACGGCGGAGCTGCGCGCGGTTAAGCTGATACACTTTTATGTCTCGGCTCGTGAAAATGCGAGTCCAGCACTGTCGTTCACTCCTGTGCTTTTAATAAGAGGCCGAATATTTCGTGTCAAATCCAGGTCTGCTGTTTTCGGTGTATAAACCTATGTATCATCAGAATAGCCATTACACACAAATTAATTTAATGTAGTTTTTTTGTTTAGAACTCGAATGGAAAGTGTCGAAATTTTGGCATGTGACCTCAGGTCAGGTCACGGGATTTCGTTATATTCTCAGTTAAAATTCGTGATTTGTTTTAAGTGGAATAGGAGGGTGTGAGAATAAAGCAAGTGACAACCTATTCCGCTCAGTGATCAAGATCACGTGATGACATAATTCAATATTTCGTCGATAGGTGTCTGTGGGTCCTCTAGACAAATTGTATAATCCCTATTTCCAGACTGAGAATGTTATAACAATAGCTCAAATAATTTCCAGAGATAGAAAATGCTCAACTTTGCCAAATAAAGCGAAAATTCCAGCAAATTATCTATTGTATAATCAAGCCAGGTCATTTGGGAAATCAACCTCAAGGTTACGAAGTGACCTGCTGGGGTCATGCTATGCATTATTGAATGCAGCTCAACGAGACACATATAATGCCTTTGAGTTAAGCTCTCTAGCACAATTGCGTGCAAAGTTATTACCAAAGACCAGGTGATCATGATTTTTCCAAAGAAAAAAAATATTTAGAAGAAAAACCTAGGTCCAATTTTCTTACCATCGAAGGCCAATGTATCGAAGTCGATTCTGGAAATAAAAACAAATCTGCATTTTAAAAGGCCACATTATAAAATCACGTAATCTGAAATCACATGTAAAAATTCCCAAATTTGCGTGGTTACGAAAATTTTATCACATTAATATATTGTTCCTGACGATTCTAATGATATATAGGCTTAAATGACTCGCATGATTTAGATGGGAGATATTTCCCTCTGAAAATTAGAGTTTTGCACGACAACAAAGTTCCCAAACTCGAAAACCGTTTGACGGACGGAGCTGACAATTTCATGTGAATCTACGGCCCATATAACATGGATCAAAATAAAATACTTCACTGCAGCAATAGAGCTGCTAGACATGAAACATATCAGTACCTATGTATTGTCTGAGAATGATTTTTTTTAAATACAAATAACCATTTTACTCAGATTCAAGATGTCTTGGGATTTTCAAGTCGGGATTTTTCGGGTTTTTTAGGGACAAAAAGATACGTTTTCCTACCGATTTTTCGTTGGGGGGGGGGGGGGGAATTGCCCATTTTTCCCAACCGTAGATCCGCCACTGCACCCGAGGCGTATATACATCGGACAACTGAGTTACGCCGTAGGGTATTTTGTGGGACATTTAGCCCTGCAAAATACCCCATAGCTGTGGTGGAAACGGACATATTTATACCAAGCATTGCTACTACCACTGCGAACTTTACGCCACGATCAGGGAGGTGTCATCCCTATCTCCGTAACGTGTCCACTTCTACTTATGACGTCACCCCAGCAGTCAATTCTGGCGCATGTCGTCTGCGGTCGGCACGGGGGAGCATTCGCCGTGGACCCCTACGGGCCGGGCTGTCTAATGCCGGCCGCCATCTTGCAGGTACCAAAAAGGCGGCCGGGCGCGCGGCCGCCCGTGTTAAAGGATGGGGAGGCGGGTACCCCGGCTGACATTTGGCAATATATTGAGCGAACTACTTGTGGTAGCGCAATATGACTACCACTTCAGCGTTCCAAATTTAATGGAGAATGATTCTAGGCGTTCATATTTTTTCGTAAAAAATGATACAAAAAATATGAACACCTAAAATCATTCTCCATTAAATTTGGAACGTTGTAGTGGTAATCATATTGCGCTACCACAAGTAGCTCGCTCAATATATTGTAAAATATCAGCCGGGGTATCCGCCTCCCTACCTTTTAACACGGTCGGCCGCAAGCCCGGCCGCGTATATTTTTTGTTAGACAAAGAAGTGCCACATATAGATATTGCTTTGAAATTCGGTGTGGGCATCGCCCATACTTGGTTCTCCAATATTTCTTCCGTATAACTAACCTAACCTAACCCCGCTATTAAGTCCGATCGGGACGAACCCTAAGATTCGCTCGTAGCCATTAAGTCCGATCGCGACAAAACCTAAGATTCGCTCGTAGCCATTAAGTCCGATCGGGACGAAACCTAAGATTCGCTCGTAGTCATTAAGTCCGATCGGGACGAAACCTAAGATTCGCTCGTACCCATCAAGACCGATCGGGACGAAACCTAAGATTCGCTCGTAGCCATTAAGTCCGATCGGGACAAAGCATAAGATTCGCTCGTAGCCATTAAGTCCGGTCGGGACGAAACCTAAGATTCGCTCGTAGCCATTATGACAATAAGCAAACCGACGTCGCCGGGATTCGAACCGGCCACCCTCCGCATGGAAGCCGGGCATGCTACCCACTAGAATACAGAGGATTATGGGTGTAGAAGCTCTGTGCCACATCTAACCCGACTGCAAATTCCCGAAGTATAGCGACCATTCGCACCAATGAATTGCATTGGTCGAATTCACTTGGATGTGACGTCACAGTGACGTCACAGTTTCCCTACATACCCTGTCATGTACGATATCGTGTGTACTGTGCATGGTGGGGTGTTTAAGTGTAGTGTGTGAAAAAATACATGTCTGAAAATGTCTGAAAAACATGTCTGAAAAAAAATACACAAATACATGGTTGAAATATAATCGCGTTTTCTGCTTTCTAAACACAGTTGTCGCACGTGTCAACTAAACTGACTTGCTCTGTGCTCGTTCCGTGGAATCTCTGGGTGGAAAATTACGTATGTACCGAATGAAAACAGGAAAATCCCCATACCATGGTGTATTGCCGATCACGTACCTCCACTGAGACAACCTGCAACTCTGTATTTAAAATCCAACGGCCTTACCTTCTAATAATACGTATGCGATCGAAATAAATACGTATTATCGAAATAGTAAGGGAATAATTGCTATTTTGGTCGCACTTGCTATTTTGGTCGCCCGCCTGTTTTCAAGTATAAACAAAGCAGTATAATTACAGGGGCTCCACCACAGGGGGGACGGGGGACATGTCCTCCTCCCCCCCCCCCCCCCCCCCCCCCCCCAATATTTTCTGATTTTAGCATTACGCCTATGGGCGTTGCATGGAAAGAATCGACTTCGGAATGTCGATTTCCGTCCCCCCCCCCCCCCAACTTTCGGAAGGTGGCGGCGCCCTTGAGTATAAATATAATACAGACGCCGAATATAGGTACCTACTGTTACCTACCGATCTGACAACGTAAACGGAGATCAAATGCACTTCTGCCTGACGACCGTGCGGTAACGAGAATAAACTATATGTTTCAAATGGTGCGCACCGAGGCTAAGCGCATCACACAGCGATCGCTTCGATTATTGTCGCAGCCCAGCATCCCATTCATGGAGGTGCCAACCTCCCCCGGTGGTATAATGGACTCGCCCAGCAGTTATGACGTCACCTCTAATTCCGAGTGCGAATGGTCATTAGACTTCGGGAATTTGCAACCCGACTATGTAGCGGAAATATCGTCAGGTTGCCAGATTCTTGCCAGTCACTGTAGTTATCGCTAGATGCGGCACTTCTTTGTCTACCAAAAAAAATACGCCGCCCGACCGCCTTTTTGGTACCGGTAAGATGGCGCCCGGCATTAGACCTTCCGGCCAATGCGCGTTCCATGTTATAGAGTTCAGTGACGGTCGGTTAAAACTGTTTTTCGCAAATAACTTTTTAACAAATATAGATACAGCAATGATTTTGATGTCATCGTGTTCGCCTCATCAGAACGCGTCGATACATACGAGCTGCACGTGGCTTAAGTCAAATCAAAAGTGCATCGAAGGGGCGGGGCCTCAGCTGGTGACCGCCGAACCGCAGGGGGCCGTGAACAAGGCCCTGACATGTGATGACCTCTAGTGACCTCAATATCGATATGAGCCTAAAATGATCCGAAGATTTTGATTCGCCTTGTTTTGAGCTTTCCAACACTCTTCGACGTCATGCTCTGACGTTTTGTCTTTGACGTCACGCTCTGACGTCATGATCACGTAGAATCGCCGAATGACTCTACCTCCTTTATATGGCCTTGCCTACGATCCTCCGTTCCAGGGATCTTCAAATCGGCTGACGCGTAAACCAGAACTGTTGAACGTCCGTGAAGTCAGCAACTTATTCAGCGACGGATTCAGCGACGGATTCAGCGACGGATTCAGATTTGGCCCAAACCTCGGCCCAATGCCAATTCTGGCAAGTGATCACGAATATGACCTTCATTTTGCTGTTCAAGGTCATCTTCAGGGTAAAATTGAATGTCAAAGGACGGGGCACCGCATAACGTCCCCAATCTATCTCCGGATCCTTTCCAAAGTGGTCTCAGATGATAGACAGAGTCCATATATAACGTTCATCACCGTGACCTGACCCGTAAGCTTTGACATTGGAAGTCAAATTCGAGGTCAAAGGACGGGTCCGCATAACGTCCCAAATTTATTACCGGATCCTCCAAAAGTGGTCCCAAATGATAGACAGGGTCAATATCTAACGTCCGTCACCGTGACTTGATCCGCGACCCTTGACCTTGGCAGACTTGTTATTGATTCGACACTGATCGAATCGATTGGAATCGTTCAATCAAAATTATTTTAAACGAAAAATAATTGATTCACCACCAGATCTTTTGATTCATGAATCGTGATTGAATCAAACCCGCATCAAATCAAGACTGATTGAATCAAAAGATTTAACGATTATTAACAATTCAAGTACACTGATAAATTGTGCAAATACATGCAGTCCCAGTGTCTACATTCATTTATACTGAAATAGCATTGCTGTAACAATGTTTTAATGATCATATATATGTATGCTTCCGTTTGTATTTATTTGATATAAATTAATCACATATATTTAAATGTTGAATCAAACGTGAATCGATTAAAATATTTGTTTTCAATTCACAAAATTGTATCCGTGAATCGAACGGTGATTGAAACATTCAGATTCCAAAATGAATCATGATTGAATCGTTCCAAAAAAAGTTGAATCAATAACCAGTCTGGACCTTGGAGGTCGAATTTGAAGTCAAAGGACGGGTTACCGCGTAACGTCCCGAACTCATGGCGGGATCCTTTCCAAAATGGTGCCAGATGATACACAGAGTCCTTATCTAATGTCCGTCACCGTGACCTGACCCGTGACCTTTGACCTTGGAGGTCAAATTTGAGGTCAAAAGACAGGGTACCGCATAACGTTCCGAATTTAGTGCCGGAACGTTTCTAAAGTGGTCGCAGATGAAAGACATGGTCCATATCTAACGTCCGTCACCGCGACCTGACCCGTGACCTTTGACCTTGGAGGTCAAATGTGAGGTTAAAGGACGGGGTACCACATAACGTCCCGAATTTATGGCGGGATCCTTTCCAAAGTGGTCCCAGATGATAGACAAGAGTCCACATATAACGTCCGTCACCGTGACCTGACCCGTCCTTTCAACTAGAATTTGACCTCCAGACCAGTGTTCGCCACGGGCCCACCACCCCCCCCCCCCCCCCCGTCCAGCCCGGCCCAGGTCCATGAACACCAAGCCCAGGCCCGGACCAGGCCCGGTCAAATTCATAATATTGAGGCCCAGGCCCGGTCCGGCCCGTTCAGATTAAGCATATCATTATTTTCACAAAATTTGCAATAATTATCCTAGCATATTGACTTGTATACCATAAATGTGAAACAATGAACCAACTATGCTAACAAAAAAAGCCACAGCCACAACAACAGTGTGTTGCTGTGTAAGTGAACTGCTGGTTAAAATAGTTTTAAGCTGACCTGAGCTTGCGCGCATTACTTCAAAATTATCAGCCCAGGCCCGCCCAGAGCCAGGTGATTTCCTTAAAGTTGAGGCCCGGCCCAGGCCCGGCCCATGGCCCATAGGGCCAGCCCGGCCCATGGCGAACTCTGCTCCAGACTCCAGTTGGAGGTCAAATCCTCCAATTGGAGGTCAAATTCGAGGTGAAAGGACGGGTCAGTTCACGGTGACGTACGTTAGATGTCAAGGGCGCCGCCACCTTCCGAAAGTTGGGGGGGGGGGGGGGACGGAGGCATTCTGAAGTCGATTCCATCACTGCAACGCCCATAGGCGTAATGTTAAAATCCGAAAATGTTGGGCGGACACGTCCTCCCCCTGTGACGGAGCCCCTGCTAGATGTGGACCATGTCTATCATCTGGGATCACTTTGGAAAGGATCCCGCCATAAATTCGGGACGTTATTGGGTACCCCGTCCTTTGATCTTGAATTTGACCTTGAAGATGACACTGAACAGCAAAATGAAGGTCATATTCGTGATCAGCGTGCCAGAGTTGACATTGAGCCGAGGTTGAGCCAAATCTGAATCCGTCGCTGAATAAGAAGCTGAATAAGTTGCAGACTCCCGACGTCTGTCAAGACAGCTAAGATTCGGATTCGGAATCACTTTCAATGGACCCTACGATTTGGCTGCAAATTGGCACACATTTAGTACTCAGGGTCCCTATTCAGGGGTGTAAAGCGTTTCCCGTCACATTGAAAACTTTGACCTCCAGAGGTCATCATAGGTACAGGTCGTTGACCCCGGACCCCAGCGATTTGTCTGAAAATTGACACACATGTAGCACTCAGGATCCCCATTCAGTGGTGTAAAGCGTTTCCCGTCACATTGCAAACTTTGACCTCCAGCGGTCATCATAGTTCAAGGTCGTTGACCCGGACCGAGAACTCCAGTTGGAGTTTTGAAGCCCCTGAACCCCCTGCCTTAGAAAACGGCGCCCTCGGGCACCGCGACGCCGTTCTTGCAAAGCATTTACCGGCGCCGAAGGCGCCGTAGCGTTCTCGGGAGGCCGTCAGGGAGCCCTTGTGTCTACCGACATAGTCGTAGCACTCTTGACAGGCACCCTGGCACCCTCAGAAGACAGCTTGCCGCCCTCACAACGCATTATGCCGCCCTCAGAAGGTACATCATCGCCCTCGGAAGGCATCATGCCGCCCTCTGAAAACATCGTGGCGCCCTCGAAAAACATCGTGTCGCCCTCGAAAGCCATTTTGCCGCCCTCGGGGTGCATTATGCCGCCCTCGGAAGATGTCTTGTCGTCCTCTGAAGGCATCTTGCGTGATCCGGCGACTGGAGATCATGATCCCTGTTCTAGAGGCGGATTCAGGGCCTGTGAGGGGGATCAGAGCGCGGCCTTGGTTCAGGCGTCGTTGATGTTCCTCATCGATGGCGTGACGACGACGTGCCTAGACGCGAAGACCGGCTCTTCTCCCCCTGCGGTGCCGCCTTACGCCGCCACTGCCACCCCCAGAGCACATTATGCCGCCCTCAGAGCGCAATATGCCGCCCCTCGGAAAGCATCCTGCCACCCTCAGAGCGCATTATGCCGCTCTTTCGAAGGCACCATGCCGTCCTCGGAAGACATCTTGCCGCCCTCGGAAGGCATGTTGCCGCACTCAGATCGCATTATGCCGCCCTCGGAAGGCATCATGCCCTCCTCAGAGTTCAGAGAGCATTATGCCGCCCTCGGAAAGCATCATGCCGCCCTCGGAAAACATCTTGCTTCCCTCGGAAGACATTTTGCCGCCCTCGAAGTGCGTTATGCCGATCTCGGAAGATGTCTTGTGGCCCTCGGAAGGCATCTTACCGCCCTCAGAGCACATTATGCCGCCCTCAGAGTGCAATATGCCGCCCTCGGAAGGCATCCTGCTGCCCTCAGAGCGCATTATGCTGCTCTTGGAAGGCATCATGCCGCCTTCGGAGACATATTGCCGCCCTCGGAAGGCATCTTGCCGCCCTCAGAGCGCATTATGCCGCCCTTGGAAATAATCATGTCGCCCTCGGAAAACATTTTGCCGCCCTCGGAAGACATTTTGCCGCCCTCAGAGTGCATTATGACGCCTTCGGAGTTTGGAAGACGTCTTGCCACCCTCAGAAAGCATCTTGCTACCCTCGGAAGGTATCATACCGCCCCTGAATGGCACCTTGCCGGCCCGAAAGCGATGCGGTGTTCCGGCGCACTCAGAATGATGGCACCCTGACGCCTTCAACTTTCCTCCGACGGCGACCGGGCACCCGTGACCTTCGAAACCAATAACACGCTTTTGCCCACCTCTCCCCATTTCCGATAGCGCCCTGGATGGCGCCTACGAAGAGGCCTGGACCCAATTAAATAACCGTGACACTTCTTTTCAATATGCCTGGCGAGGCGTTGAAGGTGCTGACGTATTGTACCTTTCACACTCGGGGCGCCTAAAAATAGCTTGGATGAATGTCCAATGTCCATGATGTCCACAGCTCCACATAAACGTTTTCAGCGTCGGTCACCGACTTGTACGCGAATTGGTCCTGAGGACTAACGTCAAACCGAACCTCGTTCTTTAAACAAAATCAGGTCCATTTTGACCTTACTGGTCTCTTTCAGATCAAATTCAAGGTCAAATGACGGAGAACGCTGTGGCGCCCAAAGTTACCGTCCGATCGCGACAAATTGGTCTCAAACGATTCCTTGTGCCCAGTTCCAAGATGACAATAATGTTCAGCGTTGTGCTCCGTGACCTTTAATGTAAAATTCAGGGTCAAAGGACAGGATTTTCCCCCGTCCTATCTATTTCCAGAATGGCAAGCATTCTTAGAGTTGTGCCCCGTAATTTTCAAGTTAGCGCCCAAAGTTGGGCGCTACAGCGTTCCCAGTCATTTGACCTCGAAGGTCACGGGGAACAAATTTACTCTACTTGTCGTCCTAGAAATGGGCACGGGGCATCGTTTGAGACCATTTGTGTTGCCATCGGAAGCAAACTTTGGGCGCTACAGCGTCCCCCGTCCTTTGACATTTAATTTGACCTTGAAGGAGACCTGTAAGGTCAAAATGGACCTGATTCTGGGAAACAGGTGGTTCGATTTGATCTTGAGACCAAATGTCGTAAAAATTGTGACCGACGCTGAAAACGTTTTATAATCCCCTTGGATGCGCCATCCAAGGGGATTATAAAACGTTTTCAGCGTCGGTCACCAATTTTTGGGTTATTGGGTCGCGCCGACCCAATAAGAACGACTCAACTGTCGTAACACGAGGTTTTGCTCCTTGTTTATCCACGTATGCAACTTAATTTCCCGATGTTGCGACAAAATATGTTTTCTTCTTCTCCGGGCTGCATGTAGTTAGCCCGGAGAATACAAAATCATGTAAATCTTGTGAATCATGTGAACCTACGTATACGTAGATCCGCAGTCGGACCTTCGATCATGCCACCAGAAGGGTCAAAAGGATCCCGCGCCCCGCTGGGGTATTCAGCCGAACTGGGGGGGGGGGGGGGCATATACTGGCACCTCGTTATCTTCCGAACCAATAACCGCGGCGAGACGCACAAGGGAGCAATAGAAAGCTTTCAATGAGACGCACGTAAAACATACGTGAAATGTTAAAAAATATGGTCACATGTTAGATCACGGGCAGGTGAAATGTCAAAATCGAGGTATTTGGGTTGATTTGCAATACTTTCCATTTAAAGCCTTATATTGCGAATATTATGGCACAAAGTGCTCTCAGACGCATAATTCATATTCCGCAAAAGGGAAATTGAGATTGTAAGCAAAGGTCAAGCCGTCAAGGGCAGGTCAGAAAATATAACTATTGGCGAAAGGTCCACGAAAGTCATGCGACACATGTTGTATGGGACATTTTACACGTATAATTTTATAGTAGTAACCAATTGTACATCCTGACCCCAAATAATGGCCCTTAGGCGAAGTTCAGGTCAAGGTCAAGTTGCATAGGGTAGAAATTTGAAATTGATTAATATGAATACAAAAGTCATGTTTCTAGACCAGTTTTGTCTATAAAAAAAATACAGTGATGGCATTTATTTGCCTGTATCACATAATTAAAAGCCATAAAATGCAATTTCAACAAATTACGTCATGAGTTAATCATACCTTTTTTTTAAATAAATTTAGTCCGAATGTTTTGTATGGATGGATTTCCGAGGTCAGGACCCGCGCTAAGCAGAGCTTGTTGTGCAGGTTCTGGCCTCACCACCCGATCGCGCAATTCCTGTTGGCCGGCATAATTTAGAGACGAAAGTTTTACGTGCCCGACATACCTGGACACGGTCCGCCCCGCTCACTGACGTCACCTGACCTTGAGTGCGACCGCTGCCACCAGCCGCAGGTTATCCCAGTAAGGAGAGAATAGCGAGTGCCGAAGCGACTCGAACCCGGGCTGCCACTACCGGGATAGGTCAGAAGTCCAGCGTTCTCCCACTGAGCTACAGGGGCGGACTTGGAAAGCCATAAGTCAGTAAAAAATTAAGATTTTACTTTGAAATTTGGTGTGGGTATCGTTCATACTTGGTTATCCAATATATATTCCGTTTTTTATATCTTTGAAAATTTAGATTTTGTGGGATTTTTCCTAAACAAATAATTTATTTTAATTTTTGGGGGGTCTAAAACTAATTAAAAAAAAGCAAATCCGAGATAACCATATTTAAGAAAATGCCATTTGCTTTAATTTGACTTTTTCTATTTGCTTTACAGCCCGATTTTCTACGGTTTAAAAAAAAAAAATGTTTTCCACCCAAATGGCATGACCTGACGTCACTAAAACGTCATTATCTCCCAAACTACTTCACTAATTTGAATGACATCAGTTGGGCAAACTACGGGGAGGCGATCTGAAAATTAATCGATAAAAAATTAGGTCGTGACGTCATCAAAATAGGCGGAGCATATATAAGGAGATCTGATATAAAAATGTATTGTTTTCCTGACATTCACACCTTCAAACACCCTATCACCCCTAAAAAAAATGCCCATCACCCCTGGATTGTTTTCGGTTGAAACTGCACGAATCTCGCCATCATATTGTCTTGTACTTGTATGATCAGATCCCTACTTTGGCAGATATGACCAAAGTAAGGGTCGGCGATTTCAATTTCGGCACTCGCAGCAGCCTCAGCGATCTAAATTTTGATTCGCCACCTGACTTCACGATCTAAAATTGGATTAGCCGGCTGACGACCGGTCTAAAAATTAATTTCACGCTGTGGTCGTTGCGTCGCGGAATCAATATTTAGATCGTCATTTACAGTGGAATAACGGCAATTGCCGAATCTGGTCACATTTATTATTCCGATATATTGATGTACATGTTCTCAAACACTTTTTAACCTCCGACTTCCGAGTATGCGTGTGTTGTTCCGAATTGGCCTAATGACATAGGCTTCACAGTTTGATACTGCATATATGCCCAAATATGGGCATAACAAAATCTAAAAATTGGTTGATCTATTTTTGATCACCTCTCTGTAGTTCCCAACTGACATGTTAAGAGAAGACGTAAAATGGGTGCAACATAAGGTACGGAACGTTTCAGGTCAATATCTATCATAGTTTTCAAGATATTGAGAAAATCCGGGAGGGGTAGATTCTCCCCCCCCCCCCGGAGTCGCGGGTTAACCCTATTAGTGGCAGGGGGAGCAGATTCTGACCACCTCTCTGGTTTTTCGCAGATATTTCCCGAACGGCTAGGAGCAAACCCATGACAATTTAGGACTGTCCTAGAATTTAATTCCGAATATGGTGTCAAAATTTTGAGTTCCTAATCTTAACAGAGGCGGTTCCAGTGTCCAGTTTTGGGAGGATTTTGTATCTGACATTTGGCGATAACACGGAGATGCGATCTTCACGGCTGCTTCCTAGCTGCCTGAAGTATAATGGAGTTACATAGGTTTACGGTCATTGAAACAAGTGAAATTCAGTTGATTTTAGTGAACTATAATAAATATTGCACGGCAGAGGCGGTTTCAGGGACTTGAAAGGGGAGGTTTACAGGAAGTTCTTTTTTTTATATTTTGCCTCCCTTTTTCGCTAACCTGGCGCCGTCTATCTATGGATACAAATATGCTTTATAACTGTTTTGTCCGATGTCACAATAGCGCACCATTTCATTTATCGAGAAGAAGAAAAAATGTAATGCATTTATTTTACCCCAAATTTAGTGACCTGAAAACGCCTATGATTTTTTTGGGGGAAAACTCACCATCATATATCAATCCCCAATACAATTTATATCGATCCCCATTAGTTGCGTTGCAATCGGTGATAAACATGACAGATGTGTTGGACCACAAATACCTCTAATATTTGTAGTTTTTAGCCCTCTGTTGCCCCCTATCAAAAATGTCCAAGTTTTATTTTTCAGAAATGTAGATCGTGTTAAGGGGAATCAAACGCCGTTTGATTTTTGCAAATCGAACAGGCATATCTCGAGATCTCCGGGGGGCGGGATCCGCCCCCTCCCCTGCCACTAATAGGGGTAGCCAGGAGCCTGCCACTAATAGGGTTAAGGAAGAGGCATATTTGACCCGTTTAATCGACATATTGGATTGGCGCTCTTCTGGACCATGCCGCCCCTGTCACCGAGGAAATTGAAATATGCCGCCCTCGGGCCTGAAGCCTTAGAACCATGGGCGTCGCCACCACCACTACGAACAGTACGGACAGTGTCCGTACAAGTTGGCGAACCTTCAAAAACTTGTACGGACTGTCCGTACAAGTTTGCGGAACCATTTGAAGGTGCATAATTCGATATATCGATACCTGAAATGTTTATATTAAAATTATTTTCAGAAGGACTATTTGTGACGAATCGTGACGAATTACCTCTATTCATGAAACTTATTGCTAAACAAAACATCTTATTGTCCCTTCTCCAACTTGAACGCATGAATGACCAGTTGGAATGAAATGTTAACGTTTTTCGTCTGGAGTTCGGAATAGGAGTATGTGCGAAAATGCCAAGAGGCATTGACATTTTGCCCTTGTCATTGCTAAAACGTTTAGCCGTTTAGTGAGCGGCTACTGAATGCAAGGGCGGATCCAGGGGGGCGAACGGGGCCATGGCTCCCCCAAACCTGTTTAGGGGGGGGGGGCAAACTATGTTTGCCCCCCCCCCCCAATACGTGAAGTCTAACACATGCTATATTTTAGTTTTTAGAACGGTACTGGGCATCCCAAAATTGCAGCAGTCAAAATAAAAAACTGTAAAATTTAGCCACAGTCAAAAACTGTAAAAATTTCGCGCCGCTTCGCGGCATGACACAAGTTTCGCAATTGCATATATAAATTTTGAAAATTAATTCCATTAAATGTCTTGCAGAGGCTCTCCTTGGCGGTAATTGCTAGCCCCAGGGCCAAATCTCTTCATAACATATTAACTTTAAAGCGGGCTACATGTTTAGCTAGTCTGCCCAGTTCCGAAAAAGGCGACGCGAACGCAAACACGCGGATCTCGGCAACCGGAAGCTGTTCCAGCGGTGCCCAACTTGCTGGTCCGAAGAGTAGTGGGGATCAGGCCAGGACTATTTACTCCCATCTCCCCCATCTCCCCCTCCTCCAGGCTCCTTCAGGCTCCCCCAGGCCATCTCCCCCAGGCTCCTTCAGATCCACAGGGACCATTTATGCGCGGAAATGTCGGTCTGCCTCTTGCTACTTTGAAACCATTTGCACCGTTACCAGTTGTTTGCTACAGTTCGGTACATAGGTATGTATACAGACTACAGTTATTATTATCATATGTACTATTGAGCGCAGACTGCCACCGGTCATCGTGATTTACTATCCGAGGCTAATGTATATGAACAACTACCTTCATTTAAACATTTTTAATCATACCGAGATGTGCAACCAGGAAAAGGTTGCACACAACCTTTCCACACAAGCCTCAGGCGTGTGTGGAGCCTGAGGCTTGGCTCCACTCACGGTCTGGTTCCAATATTAAAATTGCGTTTTCCACGACCTAAAATTGCAATTTTCACGCCGCTTCGCGGCGTCACATCAGTGGCCATCGTCATAACAAAGCCATCGTCATCGTCTTCGTTTCGTCGTAACGCTGAATTGAATGACTAACATGTTTAGCTTCTTATCCTATACAAGGTTAAGAAGCTAAAATGCCTATGTTTCTGGGTATTATCAGGCAAACCCGAGAAAAAATTCGCGCCGATTCGTGGCGCTAAATAACAAGTACCTAATATAACATGCAAATCCACATTAAAAATGCTGCAAACACTTAAATACACGCATAACAAATTGGGGTACATTTTCTTCTCGTCATTTCAGCTGACCCCCACTCAAAAATTATCGGCGACGCCCCTGGGTACAGCTGACAATTGACATAGTGTAGTGTAAGGCAATGTCGGAACAATACAAACTGCAAGCTGACATCTTTCCTTTTTCGATATCCCAAAAGGTGAAAACCTAAACAAAATATATAAAAAAATCGAAATCGTGTGGTTGCAAAATAAAGTGGCCCAAATCCGGGAAGAAATTCGAAATTGGGGGTAGGTAAGGTCCACTAAAAAAACGGTTTGGCACCCCCCCCCCCCCAAAAAAAAACGGCCGGCTGCTCCGCCCTTGACTGAATGCGAATGCGAAAGCGGCTACTGAAAATTTGGGGACGATATTGGCGGTAGTTTACGAGATATTGCGAAATACGCGAGGGAGCAAAACAAAACACTCTCGTGTTAGTCACTAGTCCAGTAACATAAATGGTCAGACCGTAATTATTTGACTTCCTCTCCTGGCGAGCTGAAAACGCTGATGCACGCACGTTTTATTTTACATGGATCAAGCACAGTGTATTAGGCCTAATTCGCGCCGTGCTGGGGAGGGGGCGTTTGGATGTGCCTTCTGAAATTTTAGAAAATGCAAGGAACACACGGGAGAGCTAGAGACGAGCTAGTTAGAGACCTGTGACTGATACCACAGTGTTTATCTCGTCGAGATGCGTCTCCCCACATGGAACATGACCAACCTGGGTCACCAAATGACCTTGAACTGAGGTCATATTTTGCACTTGACCCGATCCAGTCACCATAAGTATGGTTCGGATCATCTTGGCGAGGCAAACACGATGGCGTTAAAATTACTGCCCTATCTTTATTAGGTAAAAATTTATGCACGAACAACTTTTGGGAAGACAATGACAACATGACCTTTGGTTACCTCTGGAGCCTTAACTATTGAACTTAAAATATCAGGATAGCTTTTTAAAGAGCGTTTCTGTTGCGTTTCTATTGCGTTTCTGCGTTTGTTCCAAGCTATCATAGTTCCCGAGATATTTGGGGTGTTTCTTGAGCGAAGTCTGGGAAAAATTGACCTTTGATGCCCTCTGATGACCTCAATATTGACCTGAGCGAAAATGTCAGAAGCGTAGGAACAATGGTGCCGGGATGACCGCCCCACTTTTCGGCTATTCTTGTGCTAAAAATATTTGGCTAAATTATCTAGATATACCCAAAAAAAAATCGCAAGCAATATATTTAGATAACCTAGACACGCATTTTCAGTATAGATTGCGAAAGTGGCGCAAAATTAGAAAAGGGCGCATGTTGTTATGATATTGTGTGCTTCGGGGGAGAAATCTGGCACAGACATTTGCTTTCTGTGCCGGGGACCGGGGTTCAAATCCCTCGGCGGGCCTCTTAAAAATTAGTCCCGCCCCCCATATCCCTCGGAACAGGGCGAGAGTTCCAGTTAGCGCTTTGGTCGCAGGAGGATATGGTGCTTGGTCCACTACATTGTGTGCTTCGAAAGAAGAATAGAAGTGAGCTGTAAAAAGCTAGTAACTTGGTTAAAATAATTATTTATAAAATGAGTAAGTACAAATGTAATGATCATCTCATCATTGCTTACACAACTAGGATAATATTGCCAGTGGCGAAGGGTTCACTAGCTGGTCTAGTAACGCTGCTTTTATCACATGCTTACGTATGAAGCTTCTCGACACAGCGCTACGTTTTTTTGACACAACGCTGAATGATGCAGGACCAAACATCTAATATATTCAGCAGGAGGGTCCTTACAACCATGAACCAGAGTATGCAGTAAGTGGTTTCTCGACATGGTCTTCAAAACTGCTATCTCAGCGGTAAAAATCCATTATGAAAATGACTGGTTTCCTTTAAACACCGTATTGACACCCCTGCAAAAATCACGTCCTACCCCCCCCCCCTCGAAAGGTTCGATGTCATGGTGTGTCCGTACAAGTTTTGAAACCGGGGCGACGCCACTGCAGTTAGAACATCCTGGATCCGCCACTGCGGCTGTTGACTTACATTTCTGTGCTATCCAGCTGGTCCACCGTCCTCCAGAAGCGAATTGGCTCTCCGGGAATAACTTATACAACCAAATCAAGTTAAAAAACGACACCAGCTTTCAAAACCGTCGACCCCACACATCACAAAGAATGGAGCCAACCGCCAACCGAGCTGGTGCAGACGCCATATGGCAGCTGCCTGTCAGCTGCCATATGTAGTTCAAAATATACAACTGCTACTACGTTCGGGCGACGACCACGGCGACTACCGGCCGCCGTCTTGTTGGCGTTTTCGGGCCCCTGGTATGCCATTGGTTTAAAACTGTGGTCGCCAGAAAAGCGCCGTCTTATGCCAACCGCCACCTGTAGTAGAAAAGAGTTAGTAGTAGACAGTTGTTTTTGCGAGCATTGGACCGTTCGTCCGTAGTAAAAGGAACCCCGTTTTGCACTGAAAAAAATCACGCAGTTAAAGGAAATAGTTCACCGTCGGAAAATTTATCAGAACATGATTTTATTATATTTTGTAATACAGTTTCTTTTTTCTTTTCAAAAATGGTCCTACATCGCGCCAATTCAGGACAGAACGTCGTAAATTATTAAGTTTATGGTGTGCGTTATTGGTCTGCGCATGCTCCGTGCAGTGCTAGCACTTTCAGATGGTACGGTATATCATATATGCGCCGCATTTCTTCGCCAAAAAGTCAAATATCTTCGGCTGGAGAGTCTTTTCAGACAAGAACAGTTGCAGATAGGGATTTCTCAACACGGGCTACAAAACTGCTATTTCAGTTAAAAACCCCATGTTGAAGGTGAACTATACCCTTTAAAGGGAGTGTGCCTACTGTTTTGGAATGTCTAAAATATTGTTCATACGGTAAGTATAGCTATTGGTTTGATTGTGGTATATGATTAAATTCACATCTGGAGCCCCTTTAGTTGAATTTTCACTTACATTGTTGTTTTGCTTATTTTTTGTTTCGATGTCTATAAAACGATCGCCACTATGGAGATGCTATGTAAAACGGCGCACATAAGACAATACAATTATGGTCCATTTATGGTCCATAGAAAGACAAGTTTTGCACAGCACGTTCTTGCCACTGTGAACTTTATTATGTGCAAGTTTCGTAGCTCTAAATTTATATCTTCTTCAAAAAATGGTCATCAGCCATCATCGAAACGGCCATCATCGAAAAACATGATGGCCGTCCAGTTTCTGTTCCGCTGCTGCTATCAGCGTACACGAGCTGTTTTGTTGAATTACATTGGCCGGCGCTAACAATATGCTAGCAGTTTAATCGATAGTTGCAGTGCTTCCAGAGGCGTAGCCAGGGGGGTGCAAATGGGGCTCCTGCACCCAGGAGATTTTGTCGGGCCCCCTATGCCCGGCTGTAACCACACGGCCTGGCGGCCGTCATTTTATGTTGTTGTAAAATGCCATGAGAGAAACGGATCCAAAGCCCTCTCACACAATACAAGGACCCTTCTAGTCTGTCAGAGAGCCCTATGTTAAGGAGGAAGAACCCTTTCGTGAGCCCTCTCAACAGGCACGTAGCTAAGGGGGGCGGGTGCGCCCCCCTCCCCCCCCCCCCCCGCCCCCCCCCCCACACTGGAAGCCAGGAGGGCCGTTTTCGACGGCGGATGGCCCTGCGCGCCGAGAAGGGCCGACGAGACCGCGCGAAGCGCGATATCATGGGCTCTTTACCACGCGAAGCGTGGTTTTTAAAGAGTTTAGAGCACTTCAGAGGCCCTTCAGGGCCACCAGGACCCTCTCTGAAAGACCAGAGGGCTCCTTGGACGTTCAAAAGAGCCCTACCCATGTCAGAGGGGCCCCTGGCCAGACTGAAAGGGCTCCTGAGCGGGTCAGAGGCCCCCCTGAATACGTCGAATGGGTCCCTAACCAGCACAGAGGGACCCCCTGGGTAGGTCGAGAGGCCCCCGAGCATGTCGGCAGGGCAACAAAGCGGCCATCGCAGTCCCTTGCCAGGTCATAAGGCCCCTGTGCAGGTTGGAGGGCCCTTGGACAGACCCCAGAGGGCCCCTATGAAGTTCAAAGGGCCCCTGTGCAGGTCAGAGGGGCCCCCGACCAGACCGAAAGGGCCCCCAGGTGGGTCAGGACCGCCCCTGAACATGCCGAATGGGCCCCTAGTCAGCACGAAGGGGCCCATGGCAGGTCGGAGGTCCCTCGGAGCATGTCGCAAGGCGACAAAGCAGCCAGCGCAGTCCCTTTCCAGGTCGGAAGGGCCCCTTAAAAGGCTGGAGGGCCCCTGGACAGACCAGAGGCCCTGGAAAGTTCGAAATGCCCCTGTGCCGATCGGAGGGGCCCCTGACCAGACCAAGAGGGCCCCTGGGCGGGTAAGAAGGGCCCCGAACATGCCGAATTGGCCCCTAGCCAGCACGGAGGGGCCCCAGGGCAGGTCGGAGGGCCCCTTGAGCATGTCGGCATGGCGACAAAGCAGTCAGCGCAGTCCGACCAGAAGAGTCGCTGGGCAGATCGGAGGGACTCCTGGGCAAGTCAAAGGGGCCCCTAGCTAGACCGAAACGGTCCCTGGGCCGGTCGGAAGGGCCCTTGAACATGCTGAATTAGTTCCTAGCCAGACTGGAGGGGCACCTGGGCAGGTCGGATGGGGCCTGAGCATGTCGGCAGGGCGTCAAGGCAGCCAGTGCAGTCCCTGGCCAGGTCGGAAGGACCACTGAACAGGCCGAATGGGGCCCTTGACACATAAGAGGGACTTCTTGGAAGGTCAGAGGAGTCACTGGTAGGATCGGAAGGGCCCAAAGCACGTAGAGCTCCCAGATAAAGATTAATTACAAAGAGGACTTACTCCACAAGAAAAAAAATACAATCGGAGCTTTCGGGTATATTGTAACACCCTTCGTCAGCGATTAGGAAGCATTCGGTAACAGGTCATTGCTCGTCTTTAAGACGAGCAATGACATGTTACCGAATGCCTCTTAATCGCTAACGAAGGGTGTTACAATATACCCGCAAGCTAAGATTTGATTTTTTCTTGTAGAGTAAGCCCTCTTTTTCTTAATATATATCCCCCACTCCACATCATGTCTTTTCGCGGATCCCAGATGAGTCTCTGAACAGGTCAGAAGGGCGTTGGAAAGGTCGGAAGAGCCCTAGACGATCTGAAGGGACCCTGTGCCTTTCAACCGTAAGAATGCAGTTTTCCAGGGAATAAAACTCTTTTGTTTTGCGCCGGTCCGCAACGCAATTTAACTACAAATTCAATTATATGCGGGTAATACAAAATAACGGGCCGTTTATCGGTGCATTTATGTGTTATGTTGCTACTTTCCTATATAATTGGGCAAAATAGTTCATTTTAGCACCTTTTTTACCGTACTTTTAAACGTACAATAACATTGTTAGAGGTACGCACCATACGCAATGCGAAGCATTGATGAGAATGATGAGAAATATCTCGGGCATAAGGCTAAAAATTTTCGCGATGCTCCGCGGCGCAATTTGTTTGAGTTCCAGGTATTGAGCTTCAAAAAAATATATGAAGTTGGTATAGCTGATTCCAAATTGGTGTCGCTGGTTCCAAAGTTGATATGGCAATTTGCTTACTCCAGCTCTTAAAAGTTGGTATGGCCCATGCTATACCTGTCATACTGCATTTTCCATCCGTGTATCGTGCCTTTTCATCCGTTTTGTTTGGCCCTTTCAACGCTTGGGAAGGGCCTTTTCAGCGCTCGGGAAGGGGGCCCTTTCGAGGCGCCCCCCTCCCTGGACGAAATCCTGGATGCGTTCCTGAATCTCAAGGCCTGGAATGGGCCCAAATGCCGCTTCGGATATTTATGGGGACTGCCCCCCCCCCCACTGTGACGCCCCCTCCCCCCCGACCGGATGCACCTGTCTCGAAAAATTCTGGCTACGCCCCTATATATATATATATATATATATATATATATATATATATATATATATATATATATATATATATATATATATATATATATATATATATATATATATATATATATATATATATATATATATATATATATATATTATATATATATATATATATATATATATATATATATATATATATATATATATATTATATTATATATATATATATATATATATATATATATATATATATATATATATATATATAATATATATATATATATATATATATATATATATATATATATATATATATATATATATTATATATATATATATATATATTATATATATATATATATATATATTATATATATATATATATATATATATATATATATATATATATATATATATATATATATATATATATATATATATATATATGTATATATATATATTCGTATATTTAGGCAGTATATTTTCGTTTATGCATGTTTCATTGAAGACCAAGGAGTTATAAGTTTTTGCAAGTTTTCGGTTGGTTCTTTCAATAGTTCGAATAAGTTTTTTGGTGTCTGAAGGAAGATCAAATATTAACTGTCCAAAGTTGCTCATATAAGTCAAAATCGGACTATACCACGTGACGTTTCGGTTTATTTCGTTAAACCATTAACGAACTACATAGTCGCTCACGAAAGAAATTATCGCATTATTTAAGAGGGCATCATTTGAAAAATGACATTGAACACAAAATTGTCTCGTGAAATTCGGGCAGGGTCTTACATCGGTGGGTTTCACATAATAAAAACACATTAACACTGTCACAGCTCCAGCCGCGCGGTCAGCCTCACAGTCTGGTGTCTCGTTCCGAACTGTTTATTCTACCCGGCCGGCGGTCACTCGTGAGGTCAGGGCGGGCCGCGCCCTGACGTCACGGTTCACATATGTGGGTCCGCTCCCAGCACAGCTATGCGTGCCCCCGGTGCCGATACGACATCCCTCCACCCCGAATAACCAGGCACAATAACAACACATACGAGGCTACAACCAAGCACTAGCGATACATGTGATAGTGTGATACATACTGGTCACTGTGCGGCATACCTATCAGGCGGCCGCAGATTTGAGCGGTTCCTCAGATTATATCGCGGTGCACTTGGGGAAGCAGCAGGTTGCGGTACAGTGGTGACCATACCGGGGATCGGGACAGCAGCTGTCAGCTCGGGCTGCGGCGCAGGTGCAGGGAGGGGAGCCGGGCGCTGCCGAGCAGGAGACGGAGCAGGAGCAGCCTCAGCGGGTGGAGCCACATCAGCAGGCGGAACAAACGTCAGCTGATCCCGGACAGGTATCACGGCCGCACTGGAAGTGAGAGGCTCGTTAGCAACAGGGGGTGGTGCGTCATTACCATATCGCTGCCGGACCTGGTCCGCGTGTCTTACAATAACGCGCCCATCACTCAATTGTACCGTGAACATAACACCGTCAATGCACACAACACGTCCCGGAGCCCAACGACAATCACTCAGACCCCGCAAGCGATCTACCGCCGACACATATACGGCATCCCCAGCTACCATGTCACGTTCTCGAGCGTTACGATCACGATGAGCCTTTTGAGCTTCCTGGCGCTCCTGTACACGCCCCTGTCTGTCAGGAATGATGGCATCTAAGTGTGTGCGCGGAACACGATTTAAAAACAACTCAGCTGGTGTACACTGGGTGGTACTATGTGGAGTGGTGCGATATTTGAAAAGGAACTGGGACACTTTGGTCTCGGCGGTTCCTGAGGTCTGTTTATACCAGCCATTTTTAAATGTCTGTACACCCCTCTCAGCTAAGCCATTAGACTTAGGTGACAGGCAGGGAGTTGTCAAATGCCTGATCCCGTTGACTTTGCAGAAGGTTTTGAATGCCTCCGAAAGGAAACACTGGGCATTGTCGGTAACTAGCACCATAGGTATACCCCAACAGGCGAACGACATACGTAACTTCTCGATAGTGACAGCGGAATCCGAAGATCGAGTAGGGTAAATGTCCATCCATTTAGAATGGGCGTCTACCATCACCAAAAACATTCCTCCATTTGCTGTGCAGTAATCTATATGCACGCGTTGCCAGGGCTTGGTAGGCCACTGCCAGGGGTGCAATGGTGCCTTGGGAGCCTTTCCTTTCCGCTCCTGACATTTCTCACATAAACGGACCAGATCCCGTATGTCATCATCCAACTTTGGCCACCAAAAGTACATCCTCGCGAGCATTTTTGACCGGCATTCACCGGGATGACCCTCATGGAGCAGCCGTAACATGGCGGCTCTCCCCTGAGGAGGAATCACGACACGTGATCCCCACAAAATGCAGCCGTCCTGCACACTGAGTTCACCGATGCGAGACTTATACGGCTGAAAGTCGGGGCACAGTCTGTCATCAGAGTCAGACCAGCCGTCTCTCACCTGCCTGTAAACAGCCGACAATACTGGATCCTGATTGGTCCATTGCCGTATCTGGGCCACACTCACAGGAGAGGAGTCAAAGAATTCCAGCATGTGAACGGTTTCTGCTGGGATTGGAACTTTAGTGGGGCCGGTCTCTGCCGAGGGCAGACGGCTAAGGGCATCGCAATGCGCTTGTTTCGATCCCGGTCTATACTCGAGGTGGTAATCATATGATCCGAGCATCAATGCCCAGCGGACCATCCTGGGAGATGTCATTACAGACAGAGGCTTCTGCTCTCCGATGAGCCCAAGTAGCGGCTTGTGGTCGGACTGTATCGTAAAAGACCGACCGGCTAAATAATAATGGAACTTTTTAACCCCAGTCACTATCGCTAGAGCCTCCTTGTCGGTCTGTGAGTACCGTGTCTCGGTATCACTCAGCGCGCGCGAATAGAACGCCATGGGGCGCTCTCCCTGTGGCGTTAACTGACTCAGGACACAACCTACTCCGACGGGCCCAGCGTCACACGCCAGGACCACGGGCAACACAGGATCGAAGTGCGCTAACACAGGAGGGGAGACCAACAACTCCTTCGCCCTGCGGAAGGCGCTGTCCTCCACCTCAGTCCATTTCCAAACCTGATCAGTCCGCAACAACCGATACAGTGGCGATAGGAAAGTCGCCAAGTTCCTGAGGAACTTCCCGTAATAATTGATGAGGCCCAGCCACATGCGCAGATCCTTTACGTCTCTAGGCTTGGGAGCCTTTAAGATAGCATCTGTTTTCTCACCAGTTGCCTCCACACCCCGACGGCTTATTTTGTAGCCAAGATAGGTCAGGCTAGTCACCCCGAAGCTGCACTTAGCCCGATTCACTCGGAACCCAGCGTCCGAGAGCCTCTGGAGCACCTGTCTCAGTGTGTGACTGTGGGCCCCCTCATCTACACCAGCTACGACGATATCGTCTAAGAAGACACCGACACCTGGAATGTCAGCGAGCACCATCTCTAACGTACGCTGGAACAGTGAAACTGCACTAGCGTAGCCGAAACTGAGTCGAAGCGGCCGCAGCAGCCCTTTTGGCGTGTTCACTGTTAAGTAGTCGCGCGATTTCTCGTCCAGCAGTAGCTGGTTGTAGGCATTTTTCAAATCAATCTTTGAAAAAATAGTACAGCCCGACAGCTTAGCGAACAGCTCCTCTACACGAGGTAATGGGTATTGTTCCACTTTCGCAGCCTTATTCACAGTCAGGCGGTAATCGCCACAGATCCTTAACTTCCCCCCAGCCTTCGGCACGACAACAAGGGGAGCCGCCCACTTACTGTGACGTACTGGCTCCCAGAGTCCATCCCGGATCTGCTTGTCCAGCTCTGCGTCCACCTGCTCCCGGAAGGCCAGTGGAACCGTGCGGGGCTTGAAGAAGCGTGGTTGTACATCGGTGTCGACGTCGATGCTGACCTCGCCACCCCTATAGCAGCCCAGCTCCTCTTTGAAGACGTCGGGGAACTGGTTCAGGATGGGCTGCAGTCGAGTCTGCTCCGTCACATGACAGATGGCGGGCCAGTCGAGTCTGATGTGCTGCAGCCAGTTGCGGCCGAACAGCCATGGTCCGCTGCCTTCCACGACGATCAGCGGCAGCGGCATACAGCGGCCGCCGTACTCGACGTTCACCTGCGCCTGCCCCAGGACGGAGAGCTGCTCGCCGCTGTACGTCCTCAGCTTCACCGTGCTGGGCTCCAGCTCAGGGCCACCACTGGGCCACAGCTGGCGGAACCCGGCGTCTGAACACACGGTCAGTGCGGCACCGGTATCCAGTTCCATCTGAACAGACCGGCCGTCCAGCGACACCGTCACCGCCAGCGGCGGCTGCCGGCCAGCTGATCCCGACCGCACGGTGAACATGGAGTACACTCCATCACTGTCGGCTGCGCTGGCACCCGGCCGCGCCGGCTCGTCACCGTCGCCTCCGTCCAGCGGCAGCAGCACGTCCTCTTCCGCCGAAACATGCCGCAGATGCTGCTGGCTCTTCCGACATGCAGCCCGAACATGACCCTTGAGGCCGCAGCCGAAGCACACCTTGCTGCGGAACGGGCACGACTCCGAGGAATGATGTCCCAGACAGCGGTAGCACGACGACGCCCTGTCTGTCCCCTCGCCTCTTCCTCGAGCCCGCAGCGGACGAGCAGCCTCGCTGTCAGCGCAGGCGGCACCACCGCTGCAGCCGCCCCGACCTCCCCCACTTGCCGCGGGCCGGTGTCGGTCATGCTGCCGCGACGGGTCCCGGCCATGACTCCGGCGCTGAACCGCGGCGGCGTCTTCTCGTTGGCCAGCTACAGCACCACTGAGCTCGGCTGCACTCGCTGCCGCCGACTCGTGCGCCAGTGCCAATGTCTCGGCCGACTGCCGAGTCAATTGTGGCTCGCTGAGGAGTCGTGATTGTAGCCGCTCGTTCCTGATGCCGCAGACTAAGCGATCACGGAGCATTTCGTTGAGCACATCAGGCTTAAACTGACAATCCTTGGTCAGCTTACGTAAGCGCGCCAAGAACGCTCCCACTGTCTCGCCCTCATTCCGGAAACAGGAATGAAATCTAAATCTGGCTACAATTTCAGACTTCTCCGGCTCATAGTGCGCTGTTAACACCGTTACCAAATCATCGTAGCTTTTATCTTCTACGTTTGACGGCGCAATCAGATCTTCCAGCAAACCAAATGTTTTTGCTCCGATAGCACACAACAATATAGCTCTTTTCTTTTGAACCTGTTCTTCACCGATATCTTTAACAATAAAATGCTGATTCAGACGCCTTGTATACGCACCAAAGCTCTCCACTTCTGCGTCAAACTCCGGCGTCTTCCCGGCCATCACCGCGGAGCTCGATTCCTCGTCGCCAATGTCACAGCTCCAGCCGCGCGGTCAGCCTCACAGTCTGGTGTCTCGTTCCGAACTGTTTATTCTACCCGGCCGGCGGTCACTCGTGAGGTCAGGGCGGGCCGCGCCCTGACGTCACGGTTCACATATGTGGGTCGCTCCCAGCACAGCTATGCGTGCCCCCGGTGCCGATACGACATCCACTATGCGCGCATTGCTATCACACTATACGACATACGTATACCTATATCACTATACCATACTTTACATCACACACTGCATAGCTAACATATTACATCGCACATACAGTCAGATCAACGTCAACGACGATCGCCAACGCCTATCCACACCACAGTCCGAGCGTGATACACGAATTTTGCTGTTTGTTGAGCTGTGGTGCATGTTGCCGGATGAGCAGTGCCTCCAAACTCCAGAGTCGTGTTTTGTTGCGATGTGTTTTGATGATAGTTGTGTTTGCAGTCAGTAGTGTGCGTGTGAGTGCTGTCTGATGTGCCTGTGTCATGTGTTCTTTTGGTGCGCCTTCACGGAGGTGCATTGTCAGACGTCTTGAGAGCGATGTAGTAGTAACACCAATGTAGTTTATCCCACGAAGCCTGCAATCTTCGTATGGGCAAGAAAATTGATAGACTACATTGGTGCGCTTAAGTTTGTCATTTCGAATGCTCAGGTTGTTGCGTATCAAAAGGTTGCTAGTTTTGCTGTTTTTGTAATAGATGATAAGTTGAAGCTATCTGCAGCATTGGTACATGTTACGTTCTCCTGGATGATTTCGTGAATGGCTCGTTCATCTACTTTATAAGCTGATGACATGTGGTTGCGATAGAAGAGCTTAATTGTGTTGGTAAACATGTTTGTGGGATCGTTTGTTTTGGTTGCCTCTCGCTCTACATGACGGTTTATCTCTTCATCAATCTCTGAGTTTGAAAATCCATTGTTGACTAGGATCTGCTTTAACCTGTCAAACTCTGCAGGTCCCATCCCGCCAGTATGTGTGCGCCTCTATGTCAGTGAGGGCCCTTGCCAGTGACGTACCGAGTATACGGTCATTCAGGTCATGACCTGGTCCTTTGGCCCCGAGGCGCTGGCGATCAGTGACGGCGCACCTCCGGCCAGTGACGGCGCCTATCCGGCCAGTGAGGGCGCCCCTCTTCGGCCCGTGACAGCACCCCTCCGGCTAGTGACGGCGCCCCTCCGACCAGTGACGGCGCCCCTCCAGCCAGTGAAGGCGCCCCTCCGGCCAGTGACTGCGCCCCTCCGGCGGGTGACGGCGCCCCTCCGGATAGTGACAGCGCCCCTCCGGCGCGTGACGGCGCCCTCTAACTAGTAACTGCCCTCTCCGGCCAGTGACGGTGCCCCCCCCCCCCCCCCGGTCAGTGACGGCGCTCCCCCGGCTAGTGACGGTGCCCTCCGGATAGTGATGGCGCCCCTCCGGCCAATGACGGCGCCCCTCCGGCTAGTGACTGCGCCCCTCCGGCCAGTGACGGCGCCCCTCCGGCCAGTGACGGCGCCCCTCCGGCCAGTGACCACACCCCTCCGGCGAGTGACGGCGCCCCTCCTGCCAGTGAGGCGCCCCCCCCCCCCGGCCAGTGATGGGGCCCCTCCAGCCAGTGACGGCGCCCCTCCGACCAGTGACCACACCCCTCCGGCGAGTGACGGCGCCCCTCCGGCTAGTGACGGCGCCCCTCCGTGCCAGTGACGGCGCCCCTCCGGCTAGTGACGGTGCCCCTCCGGATAGTGATGACGCCTCTCTGGATAGTGGTGGTGCCCCTCCGGCCAGTGACAGCGCCCCTCCGACCAGTGACGGCGCCCCCTCCAGCCAGTGACGGCGCCCTCTAACTAGTGATTGCCCTCTCAGGCCAGTAACGGTGTCCTCCGGTCAGTGACGGCGCTCCCCCGGCTAGTGACGGTGCCCCTCCGGAGAGTGATGGCGCCCCTCCGGATAGTGATGGTGCCCCTCCGGCCAGTGACGGCGCCCCTCCGGCCAGTGACGGCGCCCCTCCGGCCAGTGACCACACCCCTCCAGCGAGTGACGGCGCCCTTCCGGATAGTGACGGCGCCCCCTGCCAGTGACGGCGCCCCTCCGGCTAGTGACGGCTCCCCCCGGCCAGTGACAGCGCCCCTCCGGCTAGTGATGGCGCCCCACAAAATGTTAAAGGTACGACGAGCATGCGAGAAAGGAGAGGCGCCCCCCCCCCCCCCCCCTGCAAAATGTTCACCAATATTGGTGGCGCCCCTGTCGATTGGTTTGGGCCCCTCAAAGCAATGACCTGGTCCTTCGTGAATTTATGCGCACGCCACTGGCGCAAGCTCATGGGCGCCCTTCTTCCAAAATGTGGCGCCCCTTTATTACAGTTGCGATGGCGACAAGATGCTTCCGAGGGCGGCAAGGTGTCTTCCGAGGGCGACATGGCGCCTTCTAAGGGCGGCATAATACGCTCTAAGGGCGGCAGAATGCCTTCCGAGGGCGGTAAGACGTCGTCTGATGGCGGCAAAATGCCTTCCGAGGGCGGCATGATGCCTTCCAAGGGCGGTATAATGCGTTCTGAGGGTGGTATAGTGCGTTCTGAGGGCGGCAAAATGCTTTCCGAGGGCGGCAATATGTCTTCCGAGGAGGGCGGCATGATGCCTTCCAAGGACGGCATGATGCCTTTCGAGGGCTGCAAGATGTTTTGCGGGGGCGGGTGGAGTTTCCTATTCGGTGGGGCCCCAGCAACTGACGGTGGGGCCCCAGCAACTTCCCGCTTTGCCCCACCAACTTTTATTAGATTTGAACAGTCCCTGGCGTTAAAATGACCATTTTCACTTCAAACATGCAAAACAACCAGTCAATGTGATAGTTTGCCCCACTAACTTCTATCTAAAAAGATCCACCCATACTTCCGAGGGCGACGAGATACCTTCCGAGGGTGGCATAATGCGTTGTGAGTCGTGACTGAGCAGTCGGCGCCCCTGCATGCCTCGCGGGGGGAGGGGGGCTGCGAGTGCAGGTGTCGCCTCTCGAGTCGTGAGTGCCGGCGGCACCCCTTTGGATCGGAAATGAGGCCCCTTTTGGACTGGAGATGACGACCCTAACAGCCGTATCCTCCCCTTCCCGAAATGTGTTTTCTGGTTGTGCGCCTGGGTCGATCCCTTTGATTATAATTAACAACTGTACCCGTCATGATGCACCGAAGCGATGGGTACCATTTGAATGTCTGTGCGATTTACCGTTTGCAAGTTATTGGCTGATATTTCCTTTCCTTCCTTGATCAACTTTCCCTTATGTTTTTCTTCATTGTGAAATCTGTTTACGGCAGCGCAGTTGCTATAGCAGAAGACCGACATAAACCGCGATGTTTTGTTTTACGTCGCGTGATTTTCAGTTCAGACCTCACAGGCAGTCATGAATAGGTATGTCCAATGTTAATGTGCAACAGGGGCGGATCTAGGAGGGGCAAAAGGGCCATGCCTTCCCCCAAAGGTCCTGAAACTATGATTTGGCGCCCCCCCCCCCCCCCAAAAAAAAAAAACGGTCGGACGTACAGTTGTAAAAATTGTCTTGGGAGCAGTCCGAATCCAGCTATCCACAATGAAAAACTTGAAAATTTCGCGAAGCTTCGCGGCATGACACAAAATACGCAATTGCTTATACAAATTTGAAAAATGGGGAAATGAATTAATTAAGTGTCTGGCAGTCTCTCCTTGGCGGTACCTAATTGTTAGCCCAGGGCCCAATCCCTTCATAAAATATTAACTTGCAAGTGGGATAAGTTTTTAGCTAGTCTGCCCAGTTCCGAAAAAAGGCGACGCGACCGCAAAGACGCGGACATCGGCACCCGGAAGCTGCTCCAGCGGTGCCCAACTTGCTGGACCGAAGACCAGGCCAGGACCATCTCCCCAAGCCATCTCGCCCCAGGCTCCTCCAGATCCGCAGGGACCATTTATGTACGGAAAAGTAATTCTGCCTCTTCCTACTTTCAAACCATTTGCACTGTTACCAGTTGTTTGTTACAGTTCGGTACATATATAGTTGTTTGTTACAGTTCGGTACATACATTCGGTGTATGTATACAGTTATTATTATCATATGCACTATTGAGCGCTGACTGCCACCGGTCATCGTGATTTACTATCCGAAGAATATATATATATATATGAAAAACTACTTTAATTTCAATATTTTTCATCATACCGAGATGTGCAACCAGGAATAGGGGTTACCTGAGGCTGGGCTCCACTCACGGTCTGGTTACAATATTAAAATTTCGTTTTCCACAAACTTAAACTAAAATTTTCACGCCGCTTCGCGGCTTTACATCAGTGGCCATCGTCATAACGAGCCATCGCCATCGTCTTCGGTTCGTTGTAACGGTGAATTGAGTGAATAGCATGTTTAGCTTCTTATGCTCTACAAAGCCCACCGCCTATCTTTCTGGGTTTTATCAGGCAAACCCGTAAAAATTTCGCGCCGCTTCGCAGCGCTAAATAACAAGTACCTACTATAACATGAAAATCCACATTAAAAATGCTGCAAAGGCCATTAAAACTACACCAATACAAAAATGGGGTATATTTTTTTCGTCATTTCAGCCGACCCCTCCACTCAAAAATTATCGACGACGCCCCTGGGTACGGCTGACAATTGACATAGTTTTGCTCATTGTAAGGCAATGTCGGAACAATACAAACTGTAAACTGACATCTTTCCTTTTTCGATATCCCAAAGGGTCGAAAAGCGAAAAACACAAAACAATATCAAAATAAAGACATCATTAGAAATCGTGTGGTTGCAAAATAAAGTGGCCCAAATCCGGTAAGAAATACGAAATTGGGGTAGGTAATGTCCGCTAAAAACGGTTTGCCTCCCCCCCCCCCCCAAGAAAAGAAGAAGAAAAAAAACGACCGGCTGGATCCGCCCTTGATGTGCAATGTGCAGTCCTTGCATAAGCGCGCGGCTGTGCGGGTGTATGTTGGTAGTTGTCAAAGCGGTATTTTGTCGATTGAAAACCAATACAAAATTTAATTGCCCGCTACGTAACGTCGACATTTATATTCGATATTTCGTCTTGATTCGTCGATATTCATGGTTTACCACCTCACCCCTTTTTATGTGAAAGAGGAACCTGAAAATTAAGCAAGTGAAATCAGGGGCGGATCCAGGGGGCAAGGGGCCACGGCCGCCCGAAAGGTCCTGAAACCATGATTTGTCCCCCCCCCAAAAAAAAAACACGGTCTTCGGACGGGCATACCTACAGTTGAACTATTTTTTTTTGGGGGGGGGGATACGACACTGGATTCCCCCCCCCCCCCCCCCCCCCCCCCCCCCTTCGCCCCTGAATGAAATCCAGCAAATTCATGGGGTTTGCGCCCCTCTAGGCCGGGGCGCCCCCTCTGGGTATGGCGCCCCCCCCCCTGGCAGTGGACCACCCCCCCACACACACACACTTTTTAGAAGGTAGCGACGCCTCTGACCAGAGGTCATCACAGGTCAGATTTTCAAGTTTAAGAACTTCGCTTCCAAAACCTCAAAATATCTCGGGAACTATGATAGCTAGGAACAAACGAAAAAAAGCTATCGAAAGCTATTAAAATATGCAATCACCATTGGTTCCCTCAGATTTTAGCTCATTTCAATAGTGTGAGCTCCAGACTTCAGAGGTCATCAAAGGTCAAAAAGGCTATTTTTTGGCAAAACAGTTTTCTCAACTAACTTTTGACCTAATAAGGATAAGGCAATAATTGTGACACCACCGTGTTCGTCTCTTCAAGGCGCTTCAAATCATATTCATGTTGACTAGTTTAGTGTAATCATATCTATACTATGATTACACTAATCATAAAATCATTAGTGTAATCATAGTAATCATACTCATAAATTAAATCCAACTTAGAAATTTGACCTCACGTCAAAGTCAAGTGGTGACCCAAGTAGATCATGTTGCATATTGGGAGACGCGACTCGACGAGACGAACACATTGGTGCCCGTGGCACTTACTTATCTTCATGCTTTCGAAAGTTATTGACAAAGTGTTGGTGACCTCAGATGACCTCGACTGACCCTGTAGGGGTCACTGAACAAACAATTAACCTGGATCATCACGAATGGCCTATGATAACATGACCCATAAAGAATTGGACTGATATCATGCGTATCCTCGGAATAGGAGGCGTTTGAATTTTTCCCCATTGACTTATAATGGGGAGGTCACGAAACTGACCCGACCTTAGGTCACCGATATACCTACCAAATATGATATATCTGAATTGTAGGTACTTTATCAAATCCTGTAAGTTTGAAACCGATCGGCCAAAAACTGTGGCTGTCGTAGGACCGCAAACTTTTTTTTTAGGTGGGTCACGTGACCTAGACCTGGTGACCTGACCTGAGGTGACCCGAGGTCAAGAACTGCACATAATGTGGGTAATTGATGCCCGAACAGCTGTACACAAAAACGCAGTTTTTGCTGCTAACCCCGAAAAACCTTAGGGGTGCCTAAACGCCCCCCCCCCCCCCCCCCGGCACGGCGCGGGTTAAATATCTTTCGAATGTGTTGTTTTCTGAATTTACTTGTCGGCGCTTTTTCGGCGCTCCTGTTCTCGAGGCAAAAAGTTTTTTTAAGGACACCCATATATGACCAACTGACATTTGGTGACATTGATGACATCAATATTGACCTGACAAGGATCACGTTCGGTATTTGGAAAATGGGAAATCATCCCCGATAATTTTTCGTCGCGGGCGAGAATCGTGGAAAATATCCGGAGCAGGGTCGCTTAGATATTATCCCTTCGTCGTAGCCAGCTGACAACTGCCGCTGCGTTCACCGGGGCAATTTGCTTTCTTTTAACTTGAGTTTTTTGCACATGTTGTGTTCTCAAAGTAATTCCTGTTGCTTTTAAGGTCGGCTAATACCAATTTCACGCCTGAGTTGAGTTAACACGCGCCTTGAAGGGCCTCTGATAATTACACGCCCTGGAGGGGGGGGGGCGGATTTCGCCTCCCCCTATGATCTCAAAAACCACGCAACGTAGCGACAAGCAGAAAACGACGTTAGATAGCTCGATACAAGTTCTTTCGAAAGTATTTCGTTCATTTTTTTCTCATGTAAATATTGAGGTCACCAGAGGCCATCAAGGGTCAGATTTTCAAGTTTCCAAGACTTCGCTTCGAACACCCCCAGATATCTCGGAAACTATGATAGTTAGTAGCAAACGGAAAAGCAAGCGAAAGCCTTTGAAAAAATGCAATCGACATAGGTGTCCTCAGATTTGAGCTCAGGTCAATAGTTTAGCCTCCAGAGGCCATCAAATGTCAAAAAGGTGATTTTTTTTTTGCAAAACTGTTTTTCGCAAATAACGTTTTACCTAACAACGATAAAGCCATAGTGTTTACACCATCGTGTTTGTCTTGTCAAGGCACTTTGAATCATATGCATCGTGACCGGGTTAGGTCAACTGAGAAATTTGACTTCCGGTCAAGGTCAAGTGGCGACCCAAGTTGGTCATGTTGCATATTGGGAGACGTGTCTCAACGAGACAAACACATTGTTACTATTTTCTCTTCTCTATCTGTATTATGTCGATAGTTATTGACAAAACAGTTTTGGCGGTCACGAAATTGACCTGACCTTAGGTCACCGATATTATAAATCCGAGATAAAAAATTGTTGGTATCTATGACCTTATGAAATCCTACAAGATTGAAACCAATCGGCCTAAAACTGCGGCTGTGGTACTACTGCAAACGTTTTGGAGTTGAGGTCATCACGTGACCTGGTCTGGTGACCTGACCTGAGATGACCCGAGTCAAGAATTGTATATAATGTGGGAAGTTCATTGCTGAACAGGTGTACAAAAACTGCGCGCCACCGTTTTTGCGCTATTCTATAAAAAAAACGGAGGGGGGCGGATTTCGCCCCCCCCCCTTCCAGGCCGCGTGTTAAATACGTGTTTTACAGCGCACGCAAAAAGCCGATGGAAAGCCGAAAGCCGATATCCTTGCATATACCGAACACTCTTTAGAGCGATAATGGAACATTATCCCCGACATAGTAGATGCCGAACGCGCGAAGGGAAAATTATAGTCGATAATTTTCCAGCGGAAAATATCCAAATTTAAACATTTTCCAGATACCGAACGCACGCTTGAATGGATGCACGGATGCACATTGGCGCATTACGTCACGGGCCGCGGACAGTCGTGGTGTGCAAGATGACATTAGACAATACAAACTCACTTTTCATTTGTGAAAAATACATCCGATTTTTATTCTTAGAAAAAATACAACCGGACAGGGGCCCACCGAGCCACCTTAGAGGGGCCCCGCAATTCATAAGGGGGAGGGGCACGTGGGCCAGTATGTCCCCTTGTGTGCGCCTCTGGTATGAGGAACACTTCGCGTATTATTTTTATCTTTAGAACTTCGACCCGTTACACATTTTCGCGACAACTTTTGCTTTCTATATTTGCGCGGTGGGCCCCTTCGGATGAAAATAACAAATGCAAACTTTTGCTTTTCATTTGTAAAAAATACATCCGGAATATTGATATTTTGTTATAACAAAAAATACAACCGTACAGGGCCCCACCAGACAAATATACAACCGGACAGGGGCCTCATAGGGGTCCCGAATTTCGAAAGGGGCACAGGCCCGCGTCCCCCTTGCGTGCGCCTCTGCGGCCCTCTGGGTCCTTCGGACGCAAATATGAAATGTAAAATGTGGACTTTCATTTGTAAAAAAATACATCCGGATTTATTTTTTTAATGCAACCAAACAGGGGCCAAGCCCCGCGGGACCGCCTCAGAGGGGCCCCGCATTTCGTAAGGGGGAGGTGCACGTGGGCCAGTGTGTCCCCCCTGTGTGCGCCTCTGGTATGAGGCACACTTTGTGTCATATTTTATATATTTATATTTTGTCTCCTTGAGCTTCGACCCGTTACACATTTTCGCGATAACTTCGCTTTCTATGTTTTCGTGGTGGGGCCCTTCGGATGAAAATAACAAATGCAAACTTTCACTTTTAATTTGTAAGATATACATCTGGATTTGTGCTATTTTTGTATTGACAAAAATACAACTGGACAGGGGCCCACCGGGCCGCCTCATAGGGCCCCGCATTTCGTAAGGGGCACGAGCTCGTGTGCCCCCTTGTGTGCGCCTCTGGGCCCTTCGGATGAAAATATAAAAGGTAAAACTCTTTCTTTCATTTGTAAAATAAATCCGGATTTTTATTAAATACAAAAATACAACCAAACAATGGCCTCAGCCCCCGCGGGGCCCCCCATTTCGTAAGGCGAGGGGACACGGGCCCGTGTGCCCCCCCCCCCCCCCCCATTGTGTGCGCCTCTGCTTGCAGATACCGAACGCTCTGCGGAGCGATAATTTTCCAACCGAAAATTATCCCCGACAGAGTAGATGCCGAACGCGCGAAGGGGAAATTATCGGCGATAATTATCCAGCGGAAGAATATCCAAAGGAAAACAATTTCCAGATACCGAACGCACGCTTGAATGAATTCACGCATGCACATTGGCGCATTACGTCACGGGCCGCGGACAGTCGTGATGTTCTAAGATGAAAATATAAAATAAAAACTCACTTAATTTGTGGAAAAAATACATTCGAATTTTCTTCTTATAACAAATACAACCGGACAGGGGTCCCACCATTAGAGGGGCCCCGCATTTCATAAGGGGGAGGCACGTGGGCCAGTGTGTCCCCTTGTGTGCGCCTCTGGTATGAGGCACACTTCGTGTCTTATTTTATATATTGATATTTGTTCTCCTTAGAGCCTCGACCCGTTACACATTTTCGCGATAACGTCGCTTTTATATTTTTGCGGTGGGCCCCTTCGTATGAAAATAAAAAATGAAGACTTTCACTTTGCTTCACTTCACTTGCTTTCACTCCATGGCCATTTAATTTGTCATGTGTGGCCATACATCCGGATTTTTGTTATAAAACAAAAATACAACCGGACAGGGGCCCCTCCGCGGGGGGGGACTGTACGTAGGGAGGTCCCACCGTGGGGCCCCTTACGAAATGCGGGGACTCATAGGGGCCCCGCATTTTGAAAGGGGGTACGGGCCCATGTCCCCCCCCCCCCCTTGTGTGTGCCTCTGGGCTCTTCGGATGAAAATATAAAATGTAAAACTTTTACTTTCATTTGTTAAAAAATCCTGATTAAAAAAACAAAACAAAAAGGGGCCCCGCTGGGCAGCCTCAGAGGAACCCCCACGGGGCAGCCTCAGAGGGGCCCCCACGGGGCCACCTCAGAAGGGCCCCACGAAGCCGCCTCAGAGGGGCCCCGCATTTCGTAAGCGGGAGGCACGGGCCCGTGTGCCCCCCCCCCCCCCACACCTTGTGTGCGCCTCTGTATGAGGTACACTTCGTCTTATTTTATATATTGATCTTGTTTCTCCTTAGAGCTTTGACCCGTTACACATTTTCGCGATAACTTCGCTTTCTATATTCTCGCGGTGGGCCCCTTCGGATGAAAAAAAATCACTTTTGATTTGTAAAAAATACAACCGGACAGGGGCCCCACCCTCATAGGGTGGGTCGGTTGCATCATAACATTTCGTAAGGGGGCGCGGGCCCGCGGACCAAACAGGACTTCTAAATGGCTATATCGGATTTTCGAAATTTTCGGTTTTTGACACCCAATTTTTCTACAAATATTTGTTTTCGGAAAATTTCCTCAAAATGCCCCAAACAAAAATTACAACCAAGCAGAGGCCCACGGGGCCGCCTCAGAGGGGCCCCGCATTTCGTAGGGGGGGGGGGCACGGGCCCGTGTGCCCCCCCCCCCTTGTGTGCGCGCCTGGGTGTTAGGGTATTCATGTGCAGTAAAAGAATGAACCCTGCTGTGCTGGGGTCATTTTGGTATGCGCCACTTTTGGTCGGGGCCACTCACACCATTTTACCACCCCTGAAATTGCGCCCCAGGCCACCTCACCCAAAACGACCACCAAAACAACAAACAGGAGGCTGTGTCATGTCCGTGAAATTAGCGTCATCGTCATCACACAACTCCACAGTCAACTTTTAATTTTCCCCAAACTTCGTGTATGTGTCCATCAGACCATGGTGATTCCAAAAATCAAGTCTATTTTGCGATAGCCATTGACTTTCTAAGTACAATTTGAGTTCAAACGGAGGGGAACGCGCTGGCGCCTACTAAAGTTACCGTCCGATTTTCTTTAAAATGATCTCAAACGATTCCTTGGGTCCAAATCTAGCGTGAGCGAGACTTTCAGCTCGTGACCTTAAGGTCAAATTGCAGGTCAAGGGACGAGGAACAGCGTCAACGGTTGATTTTCTCCTAACTTCGTATATATGTCAATCAGACCATGGTGGTTCTAAAAATCAAGTCTATTTTGCGATAGCGATTGACCTTCTAGTTCAAATTTGAGGTAAAACGAAGGGGAACGCGCTGGAGCCTCAAGTTACCGTCCGATTTGCTTTCAAATGGTCTCAAACGATTCCTTGGCTCAAAATCGAGCATGAGCGAGACTTCCAGGTCATAACCTATACACCAAGTTTGGGGAAAATCAACCGTTGACGCTGTTCCCCATCATTTGGCCAGAAATTCGACCTTAAAGATCAGGACTGAAGGTGTCGCTCACGTTATATTTTGACCCAAGGAATCGTTTGAGACCATTGTAAAGCAAATCTGACGGTAACTTTAGGCTCCAGCACGTTTCCTTCGTTTGACCTCAAATTCGACCCAGAAGGTCAATGGCTATCGCAAAATGGATTTCATTTTTTAAATCAGCATGGTCTGATTGATATATATATATATATATATATATATATATATATATATATATATATATATATATATATAGATATATATATATATATATATATATATATATATATATATATATATATATATATATATATATATATATATATATATATATATATATATATATATATATATATATATATATATATATATATATATATATATATATATATATATATATATATATATATATATATATATATATATATATATATATATATATATATATATATATATATATATATATATATATATATATACACGAAGTTTGGGGAAAATCAACCGTTGACGCTGTTCCCCGTCCTTCGACCTGAAATTTGATCTGAAAATAGTTCACCTTCGAAACATTTTTCAAAATAGGATTGTATTATATTTTTTAATACAGTTTCTTTTTTCCTTTTCAAAAATGGTCCTACATCGCGCCAATTCAGGACAGAAGGTCGTAAATTATTAATTTTATGGTGTGCGTTATTGGTCTGCGCATGCTCCATGGCAGTGCTGGCACTTTCAGACGGTACGGTACATCATATATGCGCCGCATTCATCGATCTCAACGACATCGGACCACAGACGACTTCTAGCCAGCCTTCACCAGCTCTCCACCGCTTCCGGGTGCGGGACCCTGTCCACGTGCTTGTGGCAGGGTCGTTAGACCCTTAGATAGGTAGCCCTTAGATATTTTTAAGTAGGTAACGTAATTTCCACAATTTGCAAGGTAGAGAACCCGCTTCATTCTTTAGATTAATTGCAGCTGGCAACACGTTCTGCCGTGTGCCACGTTAACGTAACTTAGGCTATTCTTTGAACTTTCCCCTCCTTCCTCCGGTCATGGCGACCCCCCCCCCCCCCCCCCCGCCCCGCCGCCCCCCCCCCCCCCCCCCCCCCCGACCCCCCTCCGGGGTTCCCCGGAGCGCGTCCGCGTTCCCCCCTGGACGGTCCCCCCGCCTGCCCGACCCGCCCATCAACCTGTGGAACTGGACCGACCATCTCCCCGACCCGACCCGGCCATCACGCCGTCCTACTGGGGCCCCCCGCCCGCCGCTCAGCCCCCCTCCCAGTCCCCCTCCCAGCCCCCCTCAGGGGCCCCGCCCGCCCCGTCCAGGGGCCCGGCAGTTGCCGGACTCCCATCCCCCGACCCACCCCCCCCGCCCCTCCGCCCCTCCGTCCCCCCGACCCCCCGACCCCCCCCCCCCGCCCCTCCGCCCCTCCGTCCCCCCGACCCCCCGACCCCCCTCTGGGGTCCCCCCCGGTGCGCGACGTCGCACCTCCCCGGTCGGACCCACTCCCCCGCTCCCCTCAGGAGCCTCCCAGGGTCCGACCCGGAGCACGGCTCCCCCCCGACCCCACCCCCCGGACGGGCCCGCTTGCCTCCTTATGTGGCGAGCGGATGGCATTCCATTTAGGAATGTCAACCCGTTCCTGGTCCGGCGCTGGCTGGTCGCCATCTGTGGCGACGTAGCCAGCGCCAAACCCATTCGATCGGGAGCACTCCTGATCGAGACACTGACGTCCCAACAGAACGTCAGTGTCATGGGACGGACCACCTTCATCGGAGTGAGGGTCGCCGTGGAAGCCCCGGCGCACCTCAACTCCGTGGAGGGTCTGGCATGGTGCCCAGACGTGGCCGAGCTCTCGGAGGACGATCTCCTCCGGGAACTCGCACACCAAGGGGTGTGCGAGGTGACTCGCCTGTCGCCATCGAAGCGGCGACCCGATCAGCCCAACCCGCTGATTCGGCTCCGCTTCCGAGGCAAGGAGCTGCCGACCCACATCCACTGTGGGTACGTGGCTGCCCCCCGTCAGGGAGTGGATCCCGCCCCCCCCCCCCCCCCGGCAGTGTCAGCAGTGCTGGCACTACGGCCACCTCAAGTGGACCTGCCGGGTGCGCACCGCCACCTGTGGTCGGTGCGCTGGCGAGCACGGCACCGAAGGGTGCACGCGCGCAGCACGCTGCGCCTCGTGCGACCAGGCCCACCCGGCCTGGGACCGCCGGTGTTTGGCCTGGGGTCTCGCTCGCGAGACAGAGCGCCTGAAGCGCGGCGACAGTCGGCGCCCACCGGACGCCCCGCCCTCCACCTCCCTCAGCCCAGGTCTCGCCCCCGGCGCTTGGCTGCCGCCCTCCCACCTCCCGGAACCTCCCCCCACCCCACCGGCCTCCCGCCAGACCCCCCAACCGACAGACCCCCCGACCACCACCCCAGCTCCCCGAGGCATCTCTGTCGGACCTCGAAGGCGCCGTTGCCGCTGATCCACCGCACCGCGCTCCCCAGCCCATCCAGCCGAGTCGAACACCGACTCAGGCCCCGCCTCCCCGGCCTCCCCAGCACCAGAGGAGAGCCGATTCTCGGAGGACCTCCCCTCGGACGACTCTCTCATGAGAGCCGTCTCCCGGAAAGTCGCCTGCAACCCCGCCCAGTCCCCGCCCCTCCGCCCCAGCTCCCCGCCCGCCCGCCCCAGCTCCCCGCCCGCCCGCCTCTCCCCGCCATCCCTCCCCTCCCCCCACCCTCCTTCCCAGCTCCCTCGTAGCCCCTCCCCCCCAGCCCCCCTGAAAGTAACCGCTACCGCCGCAATTTGAGACGGTTCAACAAGAAACAATAAATCACCTCCAACAAATACTTCATTAAGTTATTTCTGACTAACTGTTAAATCGTGCTGCTGCTGACGTGGGAGTTGTGTGTTGGCTGCCGGTGTCTTGTCGCGGGGGCCCCCTGCTGGATTGGTAGCGCGGCGAATGGTTATGGCTTGGCTGTTCGTTGCGTGGCTGATTTGGCGGGGGATTTCTGCGATGGGACGCCGATGGTTGATGTGCGGTTTTGCGTTGGCGGCGGCATGATTCCCTGCCAAACCAGTCAGAAATAACTTCCTGACTAACTGTTAAATCAGGTTACTGCTGACGCGGGAGTTGCGGGTTGGCTGCCGGTGTCTTGTTGCGGGGGCCCCCTGCTGGATCTCGGCCGCGCGGCGAATGGCCGGTGCTGTTCGTGACGTGGCTGATTTGGCGGGGGATTTTTTGCGATGGGACGCCGATGGCTGATGTGCGATTTTGTGTTGGCGGCGGCATGATTCCCTGCCAAACCAGATCACTCGCCGATGCTGCGCCGCGGTGTGGTGGCTGCTGCGCTGCGGTGCAGTGTCCGCTGCGCTGCGGTGCAGCATGTTAAATTATGTTAAAATCACGCTGCTGCCGACGTGGGGTTACGTGTTGGCTGCCGGTGTCTTGTTACGGGGGCCCCCTGCTGGATCTCGGCCCGCGCGGCGAAATTCGTTGCGTGGCTGATTTGGCGGGGGATTTCTGCGATGGGACGCCGATGGTAGATGTGCGGTCTTGCGTTGGCGGCGGCATGATTCCCTGCCAAATCAGTCGCGCAACGAAAGGTTCCATTGGAATTCGTTGTTCATCTCTTAACGTAATGCTCCTCCCAACCCTCCTCTCCCCTCTGCTCCGCTCTTGCCAAAGCCGAGTAGTTGAACACCCGCCCCTGATAACATATGCCGATGCTGCGCTGCGGTGTGGTGGCCGCTGCGCTGCGGTGCGGTGCTCACTCCACTGCGCTGCGGTGTGGTGTCCGCTGCGCTGCGGTGCAGTATACTAAATCATGTTGCTGCCGACGTGGGGTTGCGGGTCAGCTGCCGGTGTGTTGTTGCGGGGGCCCCCTGCTGGATCTCGGCCGCGCGGCGAATGGTTTAGTGCTTTGGCTGTTCGTGGCGTGGCTGATTTGGCGGGGATTTCTGCGATGGGACCGCCGATGGCTGATGTGCGATTTTGCGTTGGCGGCGGCATGATTCCCGGCCAAACCAGATTACACGCCGATGCTGCGCCGCGGTGCGGTGGCTGCTGTGCTGCGGTGCAGTGTCCGCTGCGCTGCGGTGCAGTATCCACCCTGTCAATCTTTTTTACACTGTTAGGTGATAGTTATCTTGTATTGATAGGTCCCCTCTTAGATTATCTCTACCAAACACGTTTAGCTAAACAAATATAACAGGGGTTTTTTGCCTTGCGCATTTTTGGCCCACCGCGCAGGTTTTTCCCCTTTGCTATAGACGCTGGGTTTTTTATTATTCAGGACTTTTCGCCCAGCTAAACACACCCCACAACCAGGTCTCGCCGGGGCGCCGGAGCTAGGGAGACTGGCAACAGTCTCCCGCTGTTGCAATGACGGCACCCCACGGCTCCACCAACACTGACACTGTTCAAGTGTATGTAATACAAATATGTATGTATGTGTGTCTCGTGTTCTACTTATTTTTGACCTTGAACGAAATACTTAACGTAATGTTAGATATTATATTTACTTTGAACAAATAATTTTTCCGGGTACAAATAAACCGGTTAACGTAAATAGTAACGTAAAATAGCTGCCCTAGTCCCTAGCTTGCTCCGGGTCACATAAACCGGTTAACGTAGTTTTTTGCCTGGCAAATTGCCAGAGGTCATTGCCCCTCCCCGGAATATGGCTATAGGCCGGTCCGGGAAAAAAAAGAAAAAAGAAATGCGCCGCATTCCTTCGTCAAAAAGTCAAATATCTTCGGCTGGAGAGTCTTTTTAGCCAAGAAAAGTTGCAGCTAAGGATTTCTCAACACGGACTACAAAACTGCTATTTCAGTTCAAAACCCCATGTTGAAGGTGAACTATTCCCTTGAAAGGAAATAGTTCACCTTCAACATGGGTTTTGAACTGAAATAGTAGTTTTGTAGCCCGTGTTGAGAAATCCTTATCTGGAACTTTTCTTGGCTGAAAAGACTCTCCAGCCGAAGATATTTGACTTTTTGGCGAATGAATACGGCGCATATATGATGTACCGTACCGCCTGAAAGTGCCAGCACTGCCATGGAGCATGCGCAGACCAATAACGCACACCATAAAATCAATAATTTACAACCTTCTGTCCTGAATTGGCGCGATGTAGGACTATTTTTAAAAAGAAAAAAAGAAACTGTATTAAAAACATATAACAAAATCGTGTTCTGAAAAATTTCCGAAGGTGAACTATTTCCTTTAAAGGAAATAGTTCACCTTCAACATGGGTTTTGAACTGAAATAGCAGTTTTGTAGCCCGTGTTGAGAAATCCTTATCTGGAACTTTTCTTGAATGAAAAGACTCTCCAGCCGAAGATGTTTGACTTTTTGGCGAAGGAATACGGCGCATATATGATGTACCGTACCGTCTGAAAGTGCCAGCACTGCCATGGAGCATGCGCAGACCAATAACGCAGACCATAAAATCAATAATTTACAACCTTCTGTCCTAAATTGGCGCGATGTAGGACCATTTTTAAAAAGAAAAAAAGAAACTGTATTAAAAAATATAATAATATCGTGCTCTGAAAAAAAATCGAAGGTGAACTATTTCCTTTAAAGGGTTAAATAGTTTACCTTTAACATGGGGTTTTGGACTGAGATAGCAGATTTGTAGAGCAGATCTAAAAAATGGTTTGTGGTGAAAGAATTACCTGTCTACGTTAAGTAATTTCGACACAGGACTAGTGGGCCCGATTTCAATCCCGCTGTTCCGGGCCACGATCGGGGAATGAACGCTCGCCGCCGCGCCGCTGGAGGCAGGTATACTCTCTGGCACGTAGTCTCTGGTCACGACGCCTCGTTAATATCCGCTCAGCCGCCCGGGCGGCGCGGCGGCCCCTAGTCAGAGACTGTACTTGGCGTCAGGCGGAGCGGGGCGGAGCCAGAACGCCAGCTGCTATCGTACGATTTCTCGTGAAATAGAAAGAGAAACTTACTTCTTTCTCCACATATATCCATCAGTTGTCCAAACCAAAGTCATATTCATAGTTTTGAGCTCAAGATGCAGCTAATGGTTGAACTTCAAGACAGCTTTCAAGGTGACCTATTCTCTTTAAAGGAAATAGTTCACCTTCAACATGGAATTTTGAACTGAAATAGCAGTTTTGTAGCCCGTGTTGAGAAATCCTTATCTGCAACATTTATTGGCTGAAAAGACTCTCCAGCCGAAGATATTTGACTTTTTGGCGAAAGAATGCGTCGCATATATAATATACCGTACCGTCTGAGAGTGCCAGCACTGCCATGGAGCATGCGCAGACCAATAACGCACACCATAACATTAATAATGTACGACCTTCTGTCCTGAATTGGCGCGATGTAGGACCATTTTTGAAAAGAAAAAAAAGAAACTGTATTAAAAAATATAATAAAATCGCGTTCTGAAAAATTTCCGAAGGTGAACTATTTCCATAGACATACAGACATAAAGAAACATACATAAAGACATATTGGACATCTGTGGCAACCATTCGACCAAGTTCGAGACGTTTTCACACCTCTCGGTGCCTATGCCAGCTAGGTCGAGCTGCTGTTCGCTGCAGGAGTGCATCGAGCTGTACCTGGCCGGAGACACCATCAGCGGCTGGACGTGTCCAAAGTGCAAGAGCAGCACGGAGGCCACCAAGCGGCTGGACATCTGACACCTGCCGCCCGTGCTCATCATCCACATTCAGAGGTTTTATAGTGATGGCCTCTGGAGGAAAAACCAGTCGAACGTGCAATTCCCGCTGGAAAACCTCGACATGTCACCTTACGTAATCAGCAAGGAGGCGCATTACTGCCACAAGTACCACCTCTACGGCGTGGTGAACCACTTCGGCTCGACAGAGATCGGCCATTACACTACCTTCTGTAGCGGCGTCAACTCGGGGCGCTGGCACAAGTTCGACGACCAAGAGGTGTACTCGCTAAACAGCAGCGCCGTGCAGAGCTCGGCCGGCTACATCTTCTTCTACTCGGCCAATGACGCTTGAGTGTAGCTAGTGGCGTGTCTGGCATTTTGATTTCAAATTGCCTTGTTTTGAGCTTTCTAACGCTGTCTTTTTCCTTTTCGTAACCTTTTTACTTTTTTAGTTACAGGGTATTTATTTATCCCGAAATAGCATTAACTGCAATGGCGGAGAAGGCCGATGGATCTAAACGACGTCACGCTCTGACGTATGATCACGTGGAATCGCCGGATGACTCTACCTCCTATATATGGCCTTGAGCATAATGCATAATTTGTATACGATTGCACCGCGCGTTGGTTTTTCGCAAGGCCACACACACACGGCCCCCTCCGAAGTTAGTTGGCAGCACTTGGGCGTGACTTTCCTACTAGCCCATAGGGTTCACGTGTTAAATTGCCCAACTTTGGGAAGCTGTATCTCGAGTTCTGTTCAGCCGATTCGCCTGTAGCTAGTCTTCAAAGAAAGACCGTTCAAATATCTCGCGATGATTCCTCTACCATTTTTCACCTAACCCAGCCGAATTCTTAGGGCGTGAGGGGTAAAGATTCGACTGCACTCCGTGCCGGTCTGGCCCGTTTCTGGCGGCGCCGGTGCGCCGGCGGCAATAGCTCAGTCGGTAGCACCTCGGAATACGGATGCGAAGGTGGTGGGTTCGAATCCCGTTCAGGTAGGGGTGATTTAGTGCAGGAATGATGTTATATTATTTTTGAGGGTCGATAACTATATTTGTATCGCCAAAAAAAACTGTTTAAAATGTTTTGTCGAAATTGACTTGATTCAAACCATCTTCTCCGGCTTGATATTGAGTAATTCCGCGATAACTTGTTAATAGGTAATTGTCGTATTTATCCTTCTCGTTTGTCATTTCATATCGCGACCTGCTAGTGTGACAAGCTGTGAGTACTAAGTAGTAGCGTGTATGAGTGAATACAATATGAATATATTTGCGAAATACCTCTTTCCAGCTTTTACACTGATTGATAGACTTATTAAAACGTAAGTAAAGCAAAACATACACATTGATTACATATCATACTCGTTCGAAGATTGTTAAAAAAACATTTAACTGACAACTGCTTTTCCCGATACTTTCGAGCTTTTTCTTCGTTTCTCCGACTTCACATCCTGTCTTTTACGAAAACTGACAACCAAGCCATTGAAAGAAAAGTTACTCCAATAAATAATTATGGAAAGCACTGTAGCAGCAATAATATTTCAGGGTAAGGCCCTTAAGGCGAACATTCTGTGGGAAGAGGGACAGATGTATAGTCAAACCGGGGGCAAGAGTAGTTGATATGGGCCCTGTCATTGAGGCAGAACTTGGTAGGAGTAGCCCGGAGACAGTTATAATACAGGTGGGGGTGAACAACATAGGACCTAGGCAGAGTGTGAGAATAGTAGCGGAGTACCGGAGCCTGCTGCAGAGGTTGAAGGAGTCCAGGAAACCAGTCATTGTGACTGGCATCCTCCCTCGCTGTGGAGCCAGTGAGGAGTGGTACTCGAGAGCTCTGTCTGTGAACAGCTCAGTTCAGAACTTATGTTCAGCTATGGGGCTTAGTTATGTAGACTTATGGGATCAGTTCTATGAGTGGCATAGGTACTATATGAAGGATGGGCTTCACTTATCGGATGAGGGGGCAAGGGCTTTGGGAGATGCCTACAGAAGTGTCATTCAGGGAAACTAGGTAGGAGGGGGGGGGGGGGTCAGGGACGCTAGTACTAGGGCATCAGGAAGTAAGCATTGGTAGAAGTTCATGTCAGAATAGGACAGTAGATCATAATTCCCTCAGAATTAGTAGAGTCAGCTCAAAGTATAAGATCACATGTGTGTTGCTGAATGCCCAAAGTATTAGGTCTAAATTTGATGAGTTTGAGTGTTATGTTGCCCTTGAAAAGCCTGATATCATTTGTGTAACCGAGACATGGGTTAGTGAGGGGTATAATAGGGATAGGCTACAGGATTTCGAGTTACAAGGGTATAACATGTTCTCATACTGCGGAGAATCACGGCAGGGAGGCGGAGTGTTTGTATATGTAAATAGCTTGTACTGCACTACTAGAGTTGATGATTCTAGTAAAGTAAAAGAAGTAGAATCAATCTGGCTTGACATTAAAATTGGTACAGGAAACAGAGGAAGGTTGAGGATAGGTGCATTTTACAGACCAGGGAATCTTTCAAGGAACTCCCAAGCTGAAACAGACCAAGATATTTGTGAGGAAATACGTAGGAACTTTCGGGCTCAGTGTCTTATTATGGGAGATTTTAACTTAAGAGGATACGAAAGTATAGCAGAGGAAACAAATGAGTGTAGGTTGTATAGGCAAATCTTTGAAGAGGAGCTTTTCATGCATCAGTTTGTAACAGAGCCAACCAGACATTGCTCCATTCTAGACCTTGTATTCTCAGACAACAGTGATCTAGTTAGTGACATAAGTATTTGTGCAGGTCTAGGAACCAGTGATCACAATATGGTTAAATTCAATATCTCATCAGAAATGAGGCCCAAAGATAACCTTATTATGGTTCCAAACTTCAGCCGGGCTGATTTTGATGGTATTAGAAATGACCTCGCACAGATAAAATGGAACGTTGAGTTGGCAGGTTTAGATGCATGTGAGGCCTGGAATGTTTTCAAAGCTAGATTAAGCCAAATTCAAAATCGGCATATACCCCTCAGGCACAAACGTAACAGAACCAAGGGCAATCCAGTTTGGCTTACCCCAGAAGTAAGGAGTGCTATACAAGCTAAAAGAAGTGCATTTGGCATTTTGAAGGGATCTTCACTAGATATAAATCAGAAGGCCTACCAGAATGCAAGAAATTCAGTTAAGAAAAAGGTCAGAGCAGCTAAAAGGGCAAAGGAACTTGATTTAGCTAGACATTGTAATGCAGATAGTAAGAAGTTCTTCAGTTTTTATAAGTTAAGTACAGTTTCCAAAAATATAGGTCCATTTAAGGGTAGATGATGTGTTAGTTAGCAAGGACAGTGAAATGGTTGAAGTGCTTAATGATCAGTTTCAATCTGTCTTTACTATCGAGGACCAGAGTAGTATTGCAGCACTTCAGCCTGAGCTAGAGACAGAGGAGACTATAGGAGAGCTAGGTGGCATAAGTAGTGAACTTGTTCTAGAATATCTAAAGAAAGTAAGGCCTAACAAGGCAGAAGGACCTGATGAAATCCATGCTAGACTTTTAAGAGAATCTGAAAGGGAGTTGTCGGTTCCATTAGCCATAATATTTTCTAAATCACTTGCAGATAGTAAAATTCCACTTGATTGGAAAAGAGCAAATGCTGTTCCTATTCATAAAAAGGGAGATAGAAGTAAAGAGGAAAACTACAGACCAGTTAGTCTGACCTCATTAGTCTGCAAGGTGCTTGAATCAATCATCAAAGATAAGATTGTTGAATTCTTGGAGCAAAATGAACTCATCAAGGATACACAGCATGGCTTTAGGAAGGGCCGTTCTTGTTTAACTAATCTTCTGGAGTTTTTGGATGTTGCAACAGATAGCTTTGATCAGGGTAAACAGCTAGATGTAGCTTTTCTTGATTTCAGTAAAGCATTTGACAAAGTCCCCCATACAAGACTGGGGTTGCAACTTAAAATTCATGGGATCAGGGGCAAGATTCTGGATTGGATAGAAACGTGGCTTTCAGGACGCCAGCAAAGGGTTATATTGAATGGGTGCGAATCACAATGGAAGGAGGTTCTCAGTGGGGTTCCACAGGGCTCAGTCCTGGGCCCATTGCTTTTTATAATATTTGTGAATGCAATTGAGAACAGTATAGACAGCAAAGTCTTGAAATTTGCAGACGATCTAAAAGTTGTCAGGATTATTAGAGGAAAACATGATCAGGATGTTTTTCAATCAGATCTGGACAAGCTAGTTGAGTGATCATGAGCATGGCAGATGAAATTCAATTTGAGTAAATGTAAGATTATGCACGCTGGACGGGTTAGCAGTGAACATAGGTATGAAATGGGTGGGCAGAAAATGGAGCAGATTGAAAAGGAAAGAGATTTAGGTGTCGTGGTAAACAATAGACTATCAGCGTCAGACCAGGTTGTAGAAGCTAGGAAAAAGGCACTTAGAATGCTAGGGGCCATTAACAGAAATGTTTCCTACAAGAGTGAAAAGGTAATAACAAAACTGTATTGTGCATACGTTAGACCACATTTGGAGTATTGTGTACAAGCCTGGTCTCCAACATATGAGAAAGATTGCTGGTTGTTAGAAAGAGTTCAAAAAAGGGCAACAAAAATGGTTAATTGTCTTGGTAGTTTACCTTATGAAGATAGATTAAAGAAATTGGGTATGTTTTCACTTAGATATAGAAGGCTAAGAGGAGATCTAATTGAAGTCTTCAAATTTGTAAATAGTCAGCATTCTGGATATTTAAAGGGTATGTTTGAGTTCAATAGGGAAAATCGAGGTAGAGGTCATCAGCATAAACTCATTATGAAACAAAGTAGGACTAGGCTACGACAGTCATTTTTCAGTAGAAGGGTTGTAGGACATTGGAATATGCTACCAGGGGATGTCGCTGATGCAGTGACACTTGCTTCCTTCAAAATTAGATTAGATAAATACTTTACAGAGAAGAGATTAGTTCATAAATACTCGTGGGATTAGCCTTCTTTTATGCAGGTAGAGTAAGGTGATTTGAAGGGGCGAGACTGGTGGAGGGGGGGGGGGGTGGGGGTGGGTGTGGGTGTGGGTGGGGTGGGGTGCAACCTCGGATGGGCCCAAGAGGCTCTTTGTTGCACTTTTCTTTTATGTCTTTATGTCTTTATGTCTTTATGTCTAATACAACAGCATTGTAGGAGCTACAGTGGCACAATTGATGCAAAAGACAAGATGACGCACGTACGAGATAACTTGTTCCTACATGGATTACCAGAGACTGAAGCCCGATTCAAGAAGATCCCTCCACACAATTAAATGACGGATATCCAAGCAATGACGGATATCCAAGCAGCCCTCGCAACAAATGCAACATTGGATCTTAGATACCAGTGGATCTCTGGGTGAAATTAAGCGACAGATATCGGATTACACATGATACCGTGATAAGCATACCACAACATACAATCAGTGGTGGATCTAGGATCCCAGCAGATCTCACGACAATATGCAACTGAATATCTCGGATGCCATATCTTTGGGTTAAATCTAGCAACAAATTTCGAATCACACAGTATCCTGTTTACACACACCAGAACAACGGAAGTAACATGCACCTCAGGCCTCAGCAGACTTACGGTACAAAATAAAACAGCCCTCTCGATTCTGCCAGTACATGAGAAGTTGGCAACAAAACGACATGAACAAAACAAGAGAAGAACATGTCATGAGTGAATGAGCACAACTGTCCAGTCTATTCACTATAGCCTATACACTAGTCTTCACGGTGCGTGGTGCCAGCACTTCCTCGCTCCTCACCGTGCCCGAGACTCGGCGCGTCGGGCCCTGTTGATGTTGCCCATCCTGATAAATGTCCGGACGCGGGCGAAGGAGGCGCGAATCTTGGGATGGACGCATGGGAACTTGTCCTGGAGGACCACGACAAAGTCCTTGATGACACGGACCTTCGGCTTAAGCCATCGGGCTCCAGAGCATGGTGGGCACAGAAAACCGCCTCCACCTCCTTGAAGGTGGCGTAGAATGTCTCCGTAGGCACCGTCAGGCCGCCGATACTGACGACCCTGGTCCACAGGGCCTGCAGAGGCACCGACTCGGCCGAGGCGGATGGTACACAGGGGGAGCGGTCGACGGGCCTCTTCCTCGCGATGTAGCCGGCGACGTAGGCCATGGCGCTCTCTGTCGCGGACACACCGGTGACCGTGTCCCGCGTGGCCGACGACGCAGCAGGGCGGCATGCTGCTGACTGGGACGCATCCGCCTGGTGAAGCAGGTCAGCCACATCCCTCAGGTCGTCCATGTCCTCCCCGTTATCGCCGTCTGTTTTCGCTGTCGTCACCTCCTCCACCGGTCCGGTGAACTCCAGAAGGTCTGCCGTCAGTTCGGAGGTGCCGGTTGCCTCCACCTCCAGCACCTGATCCAGCTGCTCCTCCAGATCACCAGTCAAGATAATCTATGTCTTAGAGCACGCATAGCTAAAGCAAAGGTTGGTGACGATATGCAACCTTATAAGGGTAAATAGATATGCCCAGTCATTCTGCTTATTTAGGTGGAGAGTGGAGACATACAATAATGTTCACTTACGCCAATTATGTTTTTTGTCCCAAACATGCTCATATGTTTAAATATACATCCATTTCCCTGTGCATCATATTGCAAAACATCATTCATGCATCATAAATTACAGGTGTGTCTATAATAATAATATTGTGTTGTTTGTTTATTATCTTATTTTTTTTTAATTCGTCATTTTCGAACCGTCACGATTTTGCAGCACATCTCAGGTTTTCAATGAAATTCATGAAATGATTGAAGTTTGCTATCAAAAACTAAATTCATGAAATGATTGAAGTTTTCTATCAAAATAAATATATTGAATATACTTGTTAAATATATTTAATATGGCTATATGGTGATCACCTCTATAATTACTTAACATAACATTATATATCAAATGATGTGTAATATTATAGGGAAAAGATAGATAGTCATATGGGGATGTCATCATAGACAGCCCAGTCTTTTTTAACAGTAGGTAATTATTCAAATTGCCATACCTGAACTGTTGTGCATCAGTTTCTTGATGTCCAACAGATTGGGTGGCACCTGGCCGGCTGCTGGCTCTTCTCCTTCACTACACAAGCACCATCCTTGAATCCTGCAGTATAATAATTTTGTATGAATCATGTGCGCATAGACAGAGTATATTACTGGGTAACCCATAACCTAAATTATTCATAACAGGTATACATAACCAAAAGGTTAAATATGTGACACATACAATATAACTGCTGCATGTTAAGTTGTGATGACAAAAATTTAGATTATCCCTAGTGAAATTTGAGATGGCAAGGTCATGAATACTTGACACAGTGCAAAGAAGATCATCAATAGTCATATAACAGAACATAATGCTATGCTGCTATGTGTTATGTCAGATTTAACAGCTAAATTATTTAAACACAAGTTACACAAGAAGGTAAGCACCAGATAGGGCAAGGCAAATATACCTCAATGAAACCCCAGATTTTCTAAGCCATGGAGCAGGCATGTCAACCACGTCTAAATGTAGATTATAAAGCGTAACATTAATATTTACCATATGAAGGCAATAGAAAGCAAGTAGCAACAATTACCATAGCCGTTCCGAATCGGCTGCTGTGCTGTTGTCAGCTGAAGTTAGTGAGCCTGATTTGCTGGAAGATCGATGATGCCAGACGCATTACCATGTCCTACCAGGTGACATCCTACTCCTGCTAACAAGTGCCAGCTCTGCTGCTGCAACAAAGTAGGTGCAGTACAAGTGTTTTGTCAGCAGGCACAGAAATTGGCACATGCAGCAGTGGCACAGTTGAAGGCGGGCTTGTAAACAAAGCCGTCGAATTAATTGCCACCAAAGATCGGCCACTTTGGGATCACGAGGAAGACGGTGGTAGCCACTGGCCAGTCCCCAAATGATTTGAATTACCCTTCTCCGTACTATTGGTACAGCCAGGCACAACACAGTTGGGCATAGCCGGGTAAAAAACGTGAATTGAAAATGGAAGAGATCAAGCTCTACCCGACAACTTAACAGTTAAAAACTTTACAGCCTACAGTCTACAGAAGCTAGCGACAAATATTAATAATCTACAATGCATTTCGATTGTTTATTTATTATTTATTTATTGTACATCATGGGTCCGTCCCCGGAACATGGCCAGGGCCAACGGGGCTATTCTTGAACCCGAGTCAAAACAATACGAGCATGGGCACAATATGGGTAAAACTCTCACACAAGACACACACCATACAGAGGTCAAGGCTAATAACAGGACAGTTTAAAAACGAAGATAAAAGCCATACGAGTAGAAACAAAAATATATATATATAAGATCGCGGCGAATGAATGAAGACGAGCGAGTCAGGCAGGTGAGGAACTCAAGTGAAGTTTAAGAGAATGCTTGAACTGTGATACCGACATGGTCGAGAATTCGGGCGGTAGTGCATTGTAACGGTCGGCGGCACGATATGCGAACTGTCGCTTGCCGGCAGCCGTCCTGCAGATGCGAGGAAGGCTGAGTAAATGGTCTTGTCGAGTACTTCGTACGCGATCAGGCTGCTCTCGGTTCGTGTGAAATTTGCAAGCCAGTGACTCTGGTTCACCCATTGACCGGATCTTGTGCAGGAGAGTGAGGGTATGGTGGGTAAACATGTCATTGGAGTTCAACCAGCCCAGGTTCTCCCGCACGCCAGAGATGTGGTCGTATTTCCTCTTACCGGAGATGACACGGGCGGCAAAGTTAATGATTTTTTGCACTGCAGCCATGTTCTTGGCGGAACCATTTCCGTACACCGACAGACAATACCTGACGTGCGAGAAAACCAGGGCGGATACGATGGTAGTCAGAGTGCTGGAGGGGAGATAATGACGAATGTGGGCGATGGCGGACAGGACTCCGACACACTTCCGAGACAGCTGAGTGACATGCGGTTCCCAAGATAGATATCGGTCGAACGTGACACCGAGGTTTCTGGCTTCACTGCAGGTAGCCAATGTCTTTTCACGAAACTGAACTGTGAACGAGGCGTTTCGTTTACTCTAAGAGCTTTCGTAATACCTGCGCGGCTTTCGCTCCTCGGTAAAGCTACCACATATTTAGATGGAACTAAAAAAACTAGTATATAGTAGTGAATCTAGTACTTTTCTAGTACTATTATAAATAAATCATACTAAAATCCGTTCCACCCGTCCTCTATCACCCTGACACACACATATATATATATATATAGGCTTTTCCAAGGTCTGTAAAGATAAGGTTGTGCCATATGACAAAATCACGTGACCAAGCGATTATGAAACGATAAGCAAGATTTCGAGTTAGCCACTAGAGAATAGCACGTGCAACCACTCCCGGGGCTCCTCCGCTTTTTTGGACCTTAACTTTTTTCCACGTACCGAAACTCCCTTTGGATTAACATAGCGAGTCGTGAAAACGTAATCACTAATGTAAAACGAAGCATGATGTCAGCCCGTTGAGACAAAAGTAATCATAGGGCGATGTGCACAAATAATTGAAGTTTTTTATGGTATTTTTTTTTCACCTTCATATTTTGCAGTAGCATGGCTCCGGAGCGGACAGCTCCATACCAATGGCAACGGTTTGTGGTGGTTTTGACCTAATTTGGTCCACTTATAGTGAACCAATCTGGATAAAACGCAAAACGGCACCGTTCTGGACCACGCCGGATCGAATGGTGAAGAAATTACGCAAATCAGTCCCATAGCATCGGAGCATGGGCTTGCCTGCAACAGTTGTTGGTGTTTTTTTGTCCAATTTGGTCCACTTATAGTAAACCAATCTGTATAAAAAGCATAAAGGCACCGTTTTGGACCACGCCGAATCGAATGATGAAGAAATCACGCAGATCAGTCCCATAGCCTCGGAGCATGGGCTTGCCTGCAGCAGTTGTTGGTGTTTTTTGTCCAATTTCGTCCACTTAGAGTAAGCCAATCTGTATAAAACGCATAAAGGCACCGTTTTGGACCACGCCGAATCGAATGATGAAGAAATCACGCAGATCAGTCCCATAGCCACGTAGTATGGGTTTGCCTGCAACTGGTTTCGGTGGTTTTTGGTCCAATTTGGTCTACTTAGAATGGACCAATCTGGATAAAACGCAAAACGGTACAATCTTGGACCACGTCGGACTGAATGTGGACAAAATAATGCAGTTCGGTTCAATAGCCTCGGAGCATGGGTTTGCCTGCAACGGTTTTTGGTGGTTTTGGCCCAATTTTGTCTACTTAGAGTGAACCAATCTGTATAAAACGCAAGAGGGCATCGTTTTGGACCACGCCGGATCGAATGGTGAAAAAAACATTCAGATCGGTTCCATAGCCTCGGAACATGGGCTTGCCTGCAACGGTTTTGGGTGGTTTTGGTCCGATTTGGTCCATTTAAAGTGAACCAATCTGTAAAAAACGCAATACGGCACCGTTTTGCACCATGCCGCATCGAATGGTGCAGAAATCACGCAGATCGGTCCCATAGCCTCGGAGCATAGGCTTGCCTGACAAATTGAACTACAGGTTTGTATCCAATTTGGTTCATTTAGATTAGAATAAAGTATATAAAATCCAAAAGGCACCCATTCCGACCAGTTGGAATTGAATGGTGAAAAAATCACTCAGATCGGTCCAGTAGTTTCGGAGCATGGGCTTGCCTGCTAATCTGGACAGTTTTTTAGACCCTCCCTATTCAATACATACAAAACATGGCTGCATTTATCATGTGACCAAGCCTTGCCCTCAGCTGATGCAATACGAAATTGTTAACATTCATATTAACATATATAACGTCAACTCCTCATATTAATTTATTGCTGACCAATATTGATAGATTGGTCAGTAATAAATTAATACGAGGAGTTGACTGTTTAGCAATCATAAATGTATCACGTGATCAATACCTACACCCCTACACCGGCAAAATAATAGTGCGGCAAAACAATAGCCGAAGTGCGCCAAAAAAAATCAACCTCTGGACCTGCCATATATGGTCATGCTCCGCCCCGTTATGGTCACGTGGCATTTGAAGGGGGGTTGGGTTTTTCTTGTGTTTGAGTTCCTGTGGACAAGCAGGGTAAGAATCTTTTTTATGTGCGACTATTCATCTATTTGGTGTGAAGAAAATCCTGCTACGTACTACGTAGGCGAGTTACTACTTACTAGGCAGACCAAGATGCTTGCTAAAACAAAAAGGCAAGGCCAAAGTAAACATGATTTATGTTATTTCCTACCCATTGGCTACCTACCTACATAAACATATATTTTATCAGTAATGCATTATTGGGTCAAAGACAAAACGTCCGGGGCATTTTAGATGCTACAAAACTTAACTATTAGGTCACTCACTAGTCACTAATCACTATCCTATGCATCTTTCAAGACACTATGCTGGACCTGTTGTTATTTATAATGTATCTTACCTAGCAATGTTGGAACACAAATATTTCTGGAGGTGTCACGACTGATCGTCCACCATGAACGTTGCCATATCTATGCAGATATCAAAATGCAGGAAGATGCACAGGAAAAATAAGGATCATCCATGACGTCATTGGAACAATGACAACCTAACCTAACCTAACCCCGCCATTAAGTCTGATCGTCGGGATGAAACCTAAGATTCACTCATAGCCATTAAAGGGAATGTTTCACCTTTGTATTAGTTTTAAACTGAGATAACCATTATCTTGGGCCTTTATTTAAATGTCTAAATTACTGAGGTCGTTTTTCCCAAAACTTAACCATTTTTAAGCAATTTAATTTACCATTTGCAAAATGACTCCAGGCTGGTGCAGCCACTGATTGGCTGACCACTTTTTCAGCCAATCCCACTTTGTCAGCTAATTATGGGCAGTCTATAGCTCAATATGACGTCATCAAACCAAATATTAAAAACTTAATTTTTAGAAGTTAAGTGAGATTTTCAAGAAAACATATATCATCATTTTCTGCAGCACTTAATTCGTATTTTGCACTACTACCAGCATATATTCAACAATTTCCAGAAAGGTGAAACATTCCCTTTAAATCCAATTGGGACAAAACCTAAGATTTGCTTGTAGCCATTAAGTCTGATTGGGATGAAACCTAAGATTCGCTCAAATACAAGTCATGCGCTCCGCCAAGAACGGAGGTTTAGTGAGAGCGTGATAGGGTTTAGGGAGTTCTGTGATGTCATAGCCGGGCCACTGTGAACGCTGTCTATACTTGGCATATTAAGGTCGGTCGTCGTCAGCTGGCATGCAAACAAAGCTTGGCGATGGGCGAGGCGACGGAAGTAGTTATATTAATTATTGAAGTTAGAATTAGTTATAGTGCAAAATGTGTTGGAGAAGACATCCATAATTACTAAATGTGATATTCTATATCAATTAGTAGGTATATTATAGGGATTTACTAATAACTAAGGGGGACCGATCAACAATACCGCCCATTATTGTCTTAGTAGCACTATGATCAAGATTGTCCAGGTATCATGACTCAATTCAATTGAAATGAATGAACTGAATGCATGAATCAATTTAATGAATCAATGAACTGAATGATTACATTGAATGAATGAATTTGTCTTAGGTTCATTCACATGGTATTTATATAATATGTGTTGTTGAAGTGCCAGTAAGTATGAATCAATTAGGTAGGTAGGGTAAACTAATTTAAAGTAGGTGCTGTCTCCATATGGATTTTTTAGTTTACAAATCAACTGCTGGTCCCACCTGTAGACGATGCTATAGGGTTAAAGTAAAATCTTCAGAAACATCCTAACCTTGGAATTCTCATGCTATCAGAATGCAGACAATACTGACTCACACTGCTTTAGTGAGTCAGAATTATTTACATTCTGATAGCATGAAAGGTCTGAGTTTGGGATGTGTCCAGGGCTACAGCAATTGACCCTTCACTTCAATGGCACAGATTGTTTTTTGATGCTGAAAAATAAAATAATAAAATAAACAAAAAACATACTAAAAAAGCAAAAACATCAGTCTTTACACATGCCAAATTGCCAGAAATAATGTGTCCATGTTATGACCATTTGGCATTTACCCTACCTATGTATGTTACAGCATTTCAGATGTGTTAGTTAACCCTACTTCATCCTATTTTGATTTGTTTTTGTGTGCCTTTGTGTGATGTAGCAGGAAATTCATTGTATGGAATTTCACAAATACATAACAAATGTGCATCCAATATGTATCAACTATGGTTTCCCCTTAATAATTAAAAGGTGGGTGTGTCAATTGTGAATAAACAGTTTCACATAAAATTGCTACATTAAAATTGCTATCTGTTGCTACAGCCCATTTGTAAAGTGGATTGCATGTACAGGAATTAAGATCTGGTCTAGTGATTTAGCCTCTAGGTAAAATAACTTATGAACAAATACAATGATTACGTCGCTCGTCCTTCCGTGGTATAAGGCAAAAACCTGAGTATGAGCGGCCCGACCGACCTGTGGCGACGCTTTTGAGAAGCTAATATCTCTGCAACCGCACGTCCGATTGGCAAGCAGGATTCTTTGCTGAACAGCCCCATACAACCTACCCTGTTTGAGACCAGTGCCGACTCACGTGGGTGACTACAACTGTGCGTGGCGCGTGCCGCGTGATGGGTGTTGAAAAGTGTTTTCTCGCAAAAACTCCGCAACAGCTGGGCAGATTGTGTTCAAATTTGGTGTGTGGTTAGAGACCCCTCAGTGGCCACCTTCCCACAAGTCCGGGGTGGGATGCCTCTGCATGTGCGCAAGTGCACACCCCTATTCTATATCTCAGGAATGGCTGAGCCGATTGTGTTCAAATTCGGTGTGTGGTTAGGGACCTATCAGCCGCCTCTTTCCCAGAAGTCAGGGGTGGGGTGTCTGCACGTCCGCATGTGCGCACCCTTTTTATCTCAGAAACTACTTGCCCGATCGAGTTGAAATTCAACATAGATTTCCTTCGCGCTCGCTCGTTCATCGCCAACTACGGCGCCTTACTGGTTTATTGTTGCCCAATATTAGGGGATCAAGATTCATGCAACCAGCTTGAAATATAGTTGCTGATGCTCCCTGATCAGCCGAAACCACGGATATAAATAGTTCATACTCAATTATAAAGGGTAAACAAAAAGAGAATCAAAATTTTGGATGAAGAAGCTAGGAATGACTGTGAACGGTAGACCGCTTGAGACCCTAATTTTCGGTAATAATTTGTGAAGGAACCAACTGGCAGGAACGAATTTCTCGTAATGGATATTTCAGATTCAGATCTTGCACCAATTTGTATTATTAAGGTCGGTTAATGTCAAACGAAAATTTAGGGCACTTTCCATTCACTCGTGATGTTAAAACTCGTGGAGGGAATTCAATTGGTGGGTAGAGGCTATCGTGAAAGGACGGAGCTATGCTCTGACGTCAGAACTTAGCTCCGCCCTGACTGACCTTGAACCGGCGCTGTCCGACCCGTGACCGGTCGATTACGGGTGGTGAGCGGAGTCGAGGGCGGGACAACAGGGCGACCAGGCGTTAGCCTCTATCCGAGCTCGCATTGTCTTTAACCCGCGCACTGCAGGGTTGGGGGGGGGGGGGGTTGATTTCCGCCCCCCCCCCTCAGGTTTTTCAAAGATAGCGAAAAAACGGTGGCGCTGCGCGCCGCCGAGTTTTGGCACACCTGTTAGGACATCAATTGCGCACTGGAAAAAAAAAATATCCTCGGGTCATCTCAGGTCAGGTCACTAGACTAGGTCAAGTGACCTAGTCTAGTGACCATACCTCCAAAAACCATACCAAAAACCATACCTCCAAAAATGTTTGCGGTTGTGCCAAAGCCAGAGTTTTTCACCAATCAGTTTAAACTTACAGGATGTCATGAGGGCATAAGTACTTACAATTCGTTTATCTCGGAATTTTGATATCGGTGACCTAAGGTCAGGTCAATTTCGTAACTCCCCATAATAAGTCAATGGGGAAATATACAAATGCTTCCTATTTCAAGGATATGCATGATATTAGTCCAATTACTTCTGCATCATGTTATTATAGGATATTCTTGATGATCCAAGTGTAAGTTTTGTTCAGTGACCCCTATTGGGTCATTTGAGGTCATGCGAATTCACAATCACCTTTTTGTCAATAACTCTCGACATAATGAATATAGAGAAGTAAAACAGACAGCAATGTGTTTTTCTCGTCGAGACACGTCTTCACATATGCAACATGCCCTACTTGGGTCACCACTTGACCTTGACCTGAGGTCAATTTTTTAAGTTAACTTAACAAGGTCACCACGTATATAATCCGAAGCGCCTTGAAAAGATAAACACAATGGCGTAAACAGGTTTCCGTTATCTTTTCTAGGTAAAAAGTTAATAGCGAAAAACGATTTAGCAAAAAAGGCATTTCCCCCTTTTTTGACCTCTGGAGCCTCAAATATTGACATGAGATCAAATTTGAGGACACCTTACCGATTGCAAATTTCACTGGCTGGCGTTTGATTTTTTTCCGTTTGTTTCTAACTAGCATAGTTTCTGAGATATATGGGAATTTCTGGAGCGATGTCCTAAAACAGGAGAGAAAAAAAAATGAAAATTTGCCCTTTGATGACCTCTGGTGACCTCAATTTTGACCTGACCTAAAACAATACTGAAATACTTTCGATAGAGCAGGTATCAAGCTATCAAATGCCGTTTTCCGCTTCCCGCTACGTAGCGTAGTTTTCGAGATCTCGGGGGGGGGGGCGCGGAAATCACCCCCCTGCAGTTCGTGTTCGGCGCAAAGCCAGTGCGCGTTTTTTTAAATAAATAAATTTAGTCCGAATGTTTTTGTATGGATGGATTTCCGAGGTCAGGACCCACGCTAAGCAGAGCTTGTTGCGCAGGTCTTGAACTCACCACCCGATCGCGCAATTCCTGTTGGCCGGCAGAATTTAGAGACGAAAGTTTTACGTGCCCGACATACCTGGACACGGTCCGCCCCGCTCACTGACGTCACCTGATCTTGAGTGCGACCGCTGCCACCGGTCGCAGGCCTCCCCAGTCAGGAGCAAATAGCGAGCGCCGAAGCGACTCGAACCCGGGCTGCCAGTACCGGGATAGGTCAGAAGTTCAGCGCTCTCCCACTGCTACAGGGGCGGGTTAACATTACGAGTGATTGGAAAGTGCCCTAAGTGTTAGATATTAGCCAACGTGTATAATACAAATTAGCGCAGGTCCTGACACGTCCATTGCGAGAAATTCGTTCATGTCAGTTGGCGCACTTCAAAAATATCGCCGAAAAGTAGGGTCCCTAGCGGTCTGCCATTCACAGTAGACAGTAATGACATTCCACAAGTAGTGCTGCATCCAGAACCACACACCAGACGGCACACAGGCGAGTCATAGACACACGACCTTCAGGCAAAAACTACATTGAAACATGGGAATGGACAACTGAACAAATGAACATTGAACAATTCAAACTCATATTTCGGAATGCAGGAAAGCAAATCAATAGCAGTAAAGGCAGAATTGTATGCACTACAAAGGAACATGAGTGTAGAGGTGTACACGGCTTACACCCGCAGCCGCCCGTAACCGTGGGGATCGAATCCGTAACCTCCCGCAACCATAGGGCTAAAATCTGCAACTGCTCGTAACCGTAAGGCTGAAATCCGTATCTGCGGCAAACGAATTTTGTAACCGCCTGTAACCGCATGTACCAATTTTTTAACTTTTCAAAACGTAACAAACGTACCTGTTGAGTGTTGAATAACCGTGTCATTTTTAGCATAACAAGTCATAACTGGAAAAAGGTAATTGGTGAAATAGGTAAAATGCATGGAGACTGAAGAGCTTCAGGAACACAAACACTCAAATAGGTACTCACAAAAGTGTGATAATAATCTTGGTAACATAACTTTCGTGTAGCTTCCATGGCGTTGCCCGCGTAGTTTCTGTGTTGAGGCCTGTTGGATTGAACGGAGATTATATATTTATTGTGTGGTAGAATTATATTTTATGCGAGGTCTACGCAATGTCGTCTTTATTGTTTGTATTTTAACGTCAAATTCAGCCGCATAATATAACCACCGGAACCGTAACCTCGTGTGCAACCGTAACCGTAACCTCATGCCACCGTAACTGTAACCTCGTGCAACCGTAACCGCTCGTAACCGTGACCTTGAGCGGAAAGCGCAACCGTAACCGCGGTTTACCGCGGCAACCGCTCGACTGTACACATCTACAGTCTACATGAGTGTATCGATGTAGACTGGAAGTGAATGAAGCAGCAACAGAAGTAGGTGAAGACATACAGGCAGGAAAATGGTTATGTATGTACAGTAGTGAATGAAAAGCAAATGAAGTATCAGGATATGTTGGTAAGATAGAAAATGTTGGGATGTACTGGGATTGTTGGAGTTATTTTGGATATGTTTCCCTTTTGTATTGTTCATCAACAGTTTTTAAAGGATTTACCACATTGGTGTGTTCATTATGAATGGAAAAGAGTAACAAATGTGTTACACAGAAAATCATTTACATTGTACACACACAGCATATTTTCAAGTTGATACTGACCATAACCATGGGGTAAAAGGAATCACCAACTAAATGGTGGTGTGTCGCATCGCTATTGACATCCCTTCTCTACCTTCCTCAGATTCTGTTAGCGGCGGCTCGTCTGGGATGGCTCTGACTGACCCCTGGTGTCCGACTCCCCGGCCTGTCTTCGTCTCTGCCTGCTGAGCTGCTGAGCTGCTGACGCCGCGGATATGCACCCCTGGTGTCCGACTCCCCGTCCTGTCTCCGTCTCTGCCTACTGAGCTGCTGAGCTGCTGACGCCGCGGAGGTGCACCCCTGGTGTCCGACTCCCCGGCCTGTCTCCGTCTCTGCCTGCTGAGCTGCTGAGCTGCTGACGCCGCGGAGATGCACCCCTGGTGTCCGACTCCCCGGCCTGTCTCCGTCTCTGCCTGTTGAGCTGCTGAGCTGCTGACGCCGCGGAGGTGCACCCCTGGTGTCCGACTCCCCGGCCTGTCTCCGTCTCTGCCTCCTGAGCTGCTGACGCCGCGGACAAATGCAGCTGTTGGGCGTCCCGCTGCTGCGCTCGGGCCGGCACTGCGTCGGCCTCCGCCTGCTGCGCTGCGCCCTGACGATCGCCGCCTCCGCCGCGCTCGTCACGGTGCTCTTCTGCGCATACTACCTGGGTCAAGCGCACGTCATGTGAGTGGCGCCTGCCGTTCTGTCGCTAGCTAGTATATATAGTATATAGCTAGTATAGATAGTATATTGTATCCCACGTCCACCGAGCTATGTGTTGGGCTTAGGTGTAGCACTTAACCGTAGCTGCCTTGTCATGTTGTATGCGTTGTTCTTAATTGTGTATGGCCCTTTATCTACAGTACAGTGCCTTGGTACACAGTGCCTACAGTACAGTGCAGTGTAGATCCTTGGGACACAGTGCCTACAGTACAGTACAGTGCAGAGCCGTGGGACACAGTGCCTACAGTACAGTACAGTGTAGAGCCGTGGGACACAGTGCCTACAGTACAGTACAGTGTAGAGCCTTGGGACACAGTGCCTACAGTACAGTGCAGTGTAGAGCCTTGGGCCACAGTACCTACAGTACAATGCCTTGGGACACAGTGCCTACAGTACAGTACAGTGTAGAGCCTTGGGCCACAGTGCCTACAGTACAGTGTAGATCTGTGGGACACAGTGCCTACAGTACAGTACAGTGTAGAGCCTTGGGCCACAGTGCCTACAGTACAGTACAGTGTAGAGCCGTGGGACACTGCCTACAGTATGGTACAATGTAGAGCCTTGGGACACAGTGCCTACAGTACAGTACAGTGCAGAGCCGTGGGACACAGTGCCTACAGTACAGTACAGTGTAGAGCCGTGGGACACAGGGCCTACAGTACAGTGTAGAGCCTTGGGACACAGTGCCTACAGTACAGTACAGTGTAGAGCCTTGGGACACAACGCCTACAGTACAGTACAGTGTAGAGCCTTGGGCCACAGTGCCTACAGTACAGTACAGTGTAGAGCCGTGGGACACAGTGCCTACAGTACAGTACAGTGTAGAGCCGTGGGACACAGTGCCTACAGTACAGTACAGTACAGAGCCGTGGGACACAGTGCCTACAGTACAGTACAGTGTAGAGCCGTGGGACACAGTGCCTACAGTACAGTACAGTATAGAGCCATGGGACACAGTGCCTACAGTACAGTGTAGAGCCGTGGTACACAGTGCCTACAGTACAGTACAGTGCAGAGCTGTGGGACACAGTGCCTACAGTATAGTGTAGAGCCGTGGGACACAGTGCCTACAGTACAGTACAGTGCAGAGCCGTGGGACAGTGCTTACAGTACAGTACAGTGTAGAGCCGTGGGACACAGGGCCTACAGTACAGTGTAGAGCCTTGGGACACAGTGCCTACAGTACAGTACAGTGTAGAACCTTGGGACACAACGCCTACAGTACAGTACAGTGTAGAGCCTTGGGCCACAGTGCCTACAGTACAGTACAGTGTAGAGCCGTGGGACACAGTGCCTACAGTACAGTACAGCGTAGAGCCGTGGGACACAGTGCCTACAGTACAGTACAGTGTAGAGCCGTGGGACACAGTGCCTACAGTACAGTACAGTGTAGAGCCGTGGGACACAGTGCCTACAGTACAGTACAGTGTAGAGCCATGGGCCACAGTGCCTACAGTACAGTACAGTGCAGAGCCGTGGGACACAGTGCCTACAGTACAGTACAGTACAGTACAGTGTAGAGCTGTGGGACACAGTGCCTACAGTACAGTACAGTGTAGAGCCGTGGTACACAGTGCCTACAGTACTGTACAGTGTAGAGCCGTGGGACACAGTGCCTACAGTACAGTACAGTGCAGAGCCTTGGGACACAGTGCCTACAGTACAGTACAGTGTAGAGCTGTGGGCCACAGTGCCTACAGTACAGTACAGTGTAGAGCTGTGGGCCACAGTGCCTACAGTACAGTACAGTGTAGAGCCGTGGGACACAGTGCCTACAGTACAGTACAGTGTAGAGCCGTGGGACACAGTGCCTACAGTACAGTACAGTGTAGAGCCGTGAGACACAGTGCCTACAGTACAGTGTAGAGCCGTGGGACACAGTGCCTACAGTACAGTACAGTGTAGAGCCGTGGGACACAGTGCCTACAGTACAGTACAGTGTAGAGCCGTGGGACACAGTGCCTACAGTACACTACAGTGTAGAGCCGTGGGACACAGTGCCTACAGTACAGAACAGTGTAGAGCCGTGGGACACAGTGCCTACAGTACAGTACAGTGTAGAGCCGTGGGACACAGTGCCTACAGTACAGTATAGTGTAAAGCTGTGGGACACAGTGCCTACACTTACAGTACAGTACAGTGTAGAGCCGTGGGACACAGTGCCTACAGTACAGTACAGTGTAGAGCCGTGGGACACAGTGCCTACAGTACAGTGCAGAGCCGTGGGACACAGTGCCTACAGTACAGTACAGTGTAGAGCCTTGGGACACAGTGCCTACAGTACAGTACAGTGTAGAGCCGTGGGACACAGTGCCTACAGTACAGTACAGTGTAGAGCCGTGGGACACAGTGCCTACAGTACAGTACAGTGTAGAGCCGTGGGACACAGTGCCTACAGTACAGTACAGTGTAGAGCCTTGGGACACAGTGCCTACAGTACAGTACAGTGCAGAGCTGTGGGACACAGTGCCTACAGTACAGTACAGTGTAGAGCCTTGGGCCACAGTGCCTACAGTACAATGCCTTGGGACACAGTGCCTACAATACAGTACAGTGTAGAGCCTTGGGCCACAGTGCCTACAGTACAGTGCCTTGGGACACAGTGCCTACAGTACAGTACAGTGTAGAGCCGTGGGACACAGTGCCTACAGTACAGTACAGTGTAGAGCCTTGGGACACAGTGCCTACAGTACAGTACAGTGTAGAGCCTTGGGCCACAGTGCCTACAGTACAGTACAGTGTAGAGCCGTGGGACACAGTGCCTACAGTACAGTACAGTGTAGAGCCTTGGGACACAGTGCCTACAGTACAGTACAGTACATTGTAGAGCCGTGGGACACAGTGCCTACAGTACAGTACAGTGTAGATCCGTGGGAAACAGTGCCTACAGTACAGTGTAGAGCCGTGAGACACAGTGTCTACAGTACAGTACAGTGTAGAGCCTTGGGCCACAGTGCCTACAGAACAGTACAGTGTAGAGCCGTGGGACACAGTGCCTACAGTACAGTACAGTGTAGAGCCGTGGGACACAGTGCCTACAGTCCAGTACAGTATAGAGCCGTGGGACACAGTGCCTACAGTACAGTATAGTGTAGAGCCGTGGGACACAGTGCCTACAGTACAGTACAGTATAGAGCCGTGTGACACAGTGCCTACAGTACAGTGTAGAGCCGTGGGACACAGTGCCTACAGTACAGTACAGTGTAGAGCCTTGGGCCACAGTGCCTACAGTACAGTACAGTGTAGAGCCGTGGGACACTGCCTACAGTATGGTACAATGTAGAGCCTTGGGACACAGTGCCTACAGTACAGTACAGTGCAGAGCCGTGGGACACAGTGCCTACAGTACAGTACAGTGTAGAGCCGTGGGACACAGGGCCTACATTACAGTGTAGAGCCTTGGGACACAGTGCCTACAGTACAGTACAGTGTAGAGCCTTGGGACACAACGCCTACAGTACAGTACAGTGTAGAGCCTTGGGCCACAGTGCCTACAGTACAGTACAGTGTAGAGCCGTGGGACACAGTGCCTACAGTACAGTACAGTGTAGAGCCGTGGGACACAGTGCCTACAGTACAGTACAGTACAGAGCCCTGGGACACAGTGCCTACAGTACAGTACAGTGTAGAGCCGTGGGACACAGTGCCTACAGTACAGTACAGTATAGAGCCATGGGACACAGTGCCTACAGTACAGTGTAGAGCCGTGGTACACAGTGCCTACAGTACAGTACAGTGCAGAGCTGTGGGACACAGTGCCTACAGTATAGTGTAGAGCCGTGGGACACAGTGCCTACAGTACAGTACAGTGCAGAGCCGTGGGACAGTGCTTACAGTACAGTACAGTGTAGAGCCGTGGGACACAGGGCCTACAGTACAGTGTAGAGCCTTGGGACACAGTGCCTACAGTACAGTACAGTGTAGAACCTTGGGACACAACGCCTACAGTACAGTACAGTGTAGAGCCTTGGGCCACAGTGCCTACAGTACAGTACAGTGTAGAGCCGTGGGACACAGTGCCTACAGTACAGTACAGCGTAGAGCCGTGGGACACAGTGCCTACAGTACAGTACAGTGTAGAGCCGTGGGACACAGTGCCTACAGTACAGTACAGTGTAGAGCCGTGGGACACAGTGCCTACAGTACAGTACAGTGTAGAGCCATGGGCCACAGTGCCTACAGTACAGTACAGTGCAGAGCCGTGGGACACAGTGCCTACAGTACAGTACAGTACAGTACAGTGTAGAGCTGTGGGACACAGTGCCTACAGTACAGTACAGTGTAGAGCCGTGGTACACAGTGCCTACAGTACTGTACAGTGTAGAGCCGTGGGACACAGTGCCTACAGTACAGTACAGTGCAGAGCCTTGGGACACAGTGCCTACAGTACAGTACAGTGTAGAGCTGTGGGCCACAGTGCCTACAGTACAGTACAGTGTAGAGCTGTGGGCCACAGTGCCTACAGTACAGTACAGTGTAGAGCCGTGGGACACAGTGCCTACAGTACAGTACAGTGTAGAGCCGTGGGACACAGTGCCTACAGTACAGTACAGTGTAGAGCCGTGAGACACAGTGCCTACAGTACAGTGTAGAGCCGTGGGACACAGTGCCTACAGTACAGTACAGTGTAGAGCCGTGGGACACAGTGCCTACAGTACAGTACAGTGTAGAGCCGTGGGACACAGTGCCTACAGTACACTACAGTGTAGAGCCGTGGGACACAGTGCCTACAGTACAGAACAGTGTAGAGCCGTGGGACACAGTGCCTACAGTACAGTACAGTGTAGAGCCGTGGGACACAGTGCCTACAGTACAGTATAGTGTAAAGCTGTGGGACACAGTGCCTACACTTACAGTACAGTACAGTGTAGAGCCGTGGGACACAGTGCCTACAGTACAGTACAGTGTAGAGCCGTGGGACACAGTGCCTACAGTACAGTGCAGAGCCGTGGGACACAGTGCCTACAGTACAGTACAGTGTAGAGCCTTGGGACACAGTGCCTACAGTACAGTACAGTGTAGAGCCGTGGGACACAGTGCCTACAGTACAGTACAGTGTAGAGCCGTGGGACACAGTGCCTACAGTACAGTACAGTGTAGAGCCGTGGGACACAGTGCCTACAGTACAGTACAGTGTAGAGCCGTGGGACACAGTGCCTACAGTACAGTACAGTACAGAGCCGTGGGACACAGTGCCTACAGTACAGTACAGTGTAGAGCCGTGGGACACAGTGCCTACAGTACAGTACAGTATAGAGCCATGGGACACAGTGCCTACAGTACAGTGTAGAGCCGTGGTACACAGTGCCTACAGTACAGTACAGTGCAGAGCTGTGGGACACAGTGCCTACAGTATAGTGTAGAGCCGTGGGACACAGTGCCTACAGTACAGTACAGTGCAGAGCCGTGGGACAGTGCTTACAGTACAGTACAGTGTAGAGCCGTGGGACACAGGGCCTACAGTACAGTGTAGAGCCTTGGGACACAGTGCCTACAGTACAGTACAGTGTAGAACCTTGGGACACAACGCCTACAGTACAGTACAGTGTAGAGCCTTGGGCCACAGTGCCTACAGTACAGTACAGTGTAGAGCCGTGGGACACAGTGCCTACAGTACAGTACAGCGTAGAGCCGTGGGACACAGTGCCTACAGTACAGTACAGTGTAGAGCCGTGGGACACAGTGCCTACAGTACAGTACAGTGTAGAGCCGTGGGACACAGTGCCTACAGTACAGTACAGTGTAGAGCCGTGGGCCACAGTGCCTACAGTACAGTACAGTGCAGAGCCGTGGGACACAGTGCCTACAGTACAGTACAGTACAGTACAGTGTAGAGCTGTGGGACACAGTGCCTACAGTACAGTACAGTGTAGAGCCGTGGTACACAGTGCCTACAGTACTGTACAGTGTAGAGCCGTGGGACACAGTGCCTACAGTACAGTACAGTGCAGAGCCTTGGGACACAGTGCCTACAGTACAGTACAGTGTAGAGCTGTGGGCCACAGTGCCTACAGTACAGTACAGTGTAGAGCTGTGGGCCACAGTGCCTACAGTACAGTACAGTGTAGAGCCGTGGGACACAGTGCCTACAGTACAGTACAGTGTAGAGCCGTGGGACACAGTGCCTACAGTACAGTACAGTGTAGAGCCGTGAGACACAGTGCCTACAGTACAGTGTAGAGCCGTGGGACACAGTGCCTACAGTACAGTACAGTGTAGAGCCGTGGGACACAGTGCCTACAGTACAGTACAGTGTAGAGCCGTGGGACACAGTGCCTACAGTACACTACAGTGTAGAGCCGTGGGACACAGTGCCTACAGTACAGAACAGTGTAGAGCCGTGGGACACAGTGCCTACAGTACAGTACAGTGTAGAGCCGTGGGACACAGTGCCTACAGTACAGTATAGTGTAAAGCTGTGGGACACAGTGCCTACACTTACAGTACAGTACAGTGTAGAGCCGTGGGACACAGTGCCTACAGTACAGTACAGTGTAGAGCCGTGGGACACAGTGCCTACAGTACAGTGCAGAGCCGTGGGACACAGTGCCTACAGTACAGTACAGTGTAGAGCCTTGGGACACAGTGCCTACAGTACAGTACAGTGTAGAGCCGTGGGACACAGTGCCTACAGTACAGTACAGTGTAGAGCCGTGGGACACAGTGCCTACAGTACAGTACAGTGTAGAGCCGTGGGACACAGTGCCTACAGTACAGTACAGTGTAGAGCCTTGGGACACAGTGCCTACAGTACAGTACAGTGCAGAGCTGTGGGACACAGTGCCTACAGTACAGTACAGTGTAGAGCCTTGGGCCACAGTGCCTACAGTACAATGCCTTGGGACACAGTGCCTACAATACAGTACAGTGTAGAGCCTTGGGCCACAGTGCCTACAGTACAGTGCCTTGGGACACAGTGCCTACAGTACAGTACAGTGTAGAGCCGTGGGACACAGTGCCTACAGTACAGTACAGTGTAGAGCCTTGGGACACAGTGCCTACAGTACAGTACAGTGTAGAGCCTTGGGCCACAGTGCCTACAGTACAGTACAGTGTAGAGCCGTGGGACACAGTGCCTACAGTACAGTACAGTGTAGAGCCTTGGGACACAGTGCCTACAGTACAGTACAGTACATTGTAGAGCCGTGGGACACAGTGCCTACAGTACAGTACAGTGTAGATCCGTGGGAAACAGTGCCTACAGTACAGTGTAGAGCCGTGAGACACAGTGTCTACAGTACAGTACAGTGTAGAGCCTTGGGCCACAGTGCCTACAGAACAGTACAGTGTAGAGCCGTGGGACACAGTGCCTACAGTACAGTACAGTGTAGAGCCGTGGGACACAGTGCCTACAGTCCAGTACAGTATAGAGCCGTGGGACACAGTGCCTACAGTACAGTATAGTGTAGAGCCGTGGGACACAGTGCCTACAGTACAGTACAGTATAGAGCCGTGTGACACAGTGCCTACAGTACAGTGTAGAGCCGTGGGACACAGTGCCTACAGTACAGTACAGTGTAGAGCCTTGGGCCACAGTGCCTACAGTACAGTACAGTGTAGAGCCGTGGGACACTGCCTACAGTATGGTACAATGTAGAGCCTTGGGACACAGTGCCTACAGTACAGTACAGTGCAGAGCCGTGGGACACAGTGCCTACAGTACAGTACAGTGTAGAGCCGTGGGACACAGGGCCTACATTACAGTGTAGAGCCTTGGGACACAGTGCCTACAGTACAGTACAGTGTAGAGCCTTGGGACACAACGCCTACAGTACAGTACAGTGTAGAGCCTTGGGCCACAGTGCCTACAGTACAGTACAGTGTAGAGCCGTGGGACACAGTGCCTACAGTACAGTACAGTGTAGAGCCGTGGGACACAGTGCCTACAGTACAGTACAGTACAGAGCCGTGGGACACAGTGCCTACAGTACAGTACAGTGTAGAGCCGTGGGACACAGTGCCTACAGTACAGTACAGTATAGAGCCATGGGACACAGTGCCTACAGTACAGTGTAGAGCCGTGGTACACAGTGCCTACAGTACAGTACAGTGCAGAGCTGTGGGACACAGTGCCTACAGTATAGTGTAGAGCCGTGGGACACAGTGCCTACAGTACAGTACAGTGCAGAGCCGTGGGACAGTGCTTACAGTACAGTACAGTGTAGAGCCGTGGGACACAGGGCCTACAGTACAGTGTAGAGCCTTGGGACACAGTGCCTACAGTACAGTACAGTGTAGAACCTTGGGACACAACGCCTACAGTACAGTACAGTGTAGAGCCTTGGGCCACAGTGCCTACAGTACAGTACAGTGTAGAGCCGTGGGACACAGTGCCTACAGTACAGTACAGCGTAGAGCCGTGGGACACAGTGCCTACAGTACAGTACAGTGTAGAGCCGTGGGACACAGTGCCTACAGTACAGTACAGTGTAGAGCCGTGGGACACAGTGCCTACAGTACAGTACAGTGTAGAGCCATGGGCCACAGTGCCTACAGTACAGTACAGTGCAGAGCCGTGGGACACAGTGCCTACAGTACAGTACAGTACAGTACAGTGTAGAGCTGTGGGACACAGTGCCTACAGTACAGTACAGTGTAGAGCCGTGGTACACAGTGCCTACAGTACTGTACAGTGTAGAGCCGTGGGACACAGTGCCTACAGTACAGTACAGTGCAGAGCCTTGGGACACAGTGCCTACAGTACAGTACAGTGTAGAGCTGTGGGCCACAGTGCCTACAGTACAGTACAGTGTAGAGCTGTGGGCCACAGTGCCTACAGTACAGTACAGTGTAGAGCCGTGGGACACAGTGCCTACAGTACAGTACAGTGTAGAGCCGTGGGACACAGTGCCTACAGTACAGTACAGTGTAGAGCCGTGAGACACAGTGCCTACAGTACAGTGTAGAGCCGTGGGACACAGTGCCTACAGTACAGTACAGTGTAGAGCCGTGGGACACAGTGCCTACAGTACAGTACAGTGTAGAGCCGTGGGACACAGTGCCTACAGTACACTACAGTGTAGAGCCGTGGGACACAGTGCCTACAGTACAGAGCAGTGTAGAGCCGTGGGACACAGTGCCTACAGTACAGTACAGTGTAGAGCCGTGGGACACAGTGCCTACAGTACAGTATAGTGTAAAGCTGTGGGACACAGTGCCTACACTTACAGTACAGTACAGTGTAGAGCCGTGGGACACAGTGCCTACAGTACAGTACAGTGTAGAGCCGTGGGACACAGTGCCTACAGTACAGTGCAGAGCCGTGGGACACAGTGCCTACAGTACAGTACAGTGTAGAGCCTTGGGACACAGTGCCTACAGTACAGTACAGTGTAGAGCCGTGGGACACAGTGCCTACAGTACAGTACAGTGTAGAGCCGTGGGACACAGTGCCTACAGTACAGTACAGTGTAGAGCCGTGGGACACAGTGCCTACAGTACAGTACAGTGTAGAGCCTTGGGACACAGTGCCTACAGTACAGTACAGTGCAGAGCTGTGGGACACAGTGCCTACAGTACAGTACAGTGTAGAGCCTTGGGCCACAGTGCCTACAGTACAATGCCTTGGGACACAGTGCCTACAATACAGTACAGTGTAGAGCCTTGGGCCACAGTGCCTACAGTACAGTGCCTTGGGACACAGTGCCTACAGTACAGTACAGTGTAGAGCCGTGGGACACAGTGCCTACAGTACAGTACAGTGTAGAGCCTTGGGACACAGTGCCTACAGTACAGTACAGTGTAGAGCCTTGGGCCACAGTGCCTACAGTACAGTACAGTGTAGAGCCGTGGGACACAGTGCCTACAGTACAGTACAGTGTAGAGCCTTGGGACACAGTGCCTACAGTACAGTACAGTACATTGTAGAGCCGTGGGACACAGTGCCTACAGTACAGTACAGTGTAGATCCGTGGGAAACAGTGCCTACAGTACAGTGTAGAGCCGTGAGACACAGTGTCTACAGTACAGTACAGTGTAGAGCCTTGGGCCACAGTGCCTACAGAACAGTACAGTGTAGAGCCGTGGGACACAGTGCCTACAGTACAGTACAGTGTAGAGCCGTGGGACACAGTGCCTACAGTCCAGTACAGTATAGAGCCGTGGGACACAGTGCCTACAGTACAGTATAGTGTAGAGCCGTGGGACACAGTGCCTACAGTACAGTACAGTATAGAGCCGTGTGACACAGTGCCTACAGTACAGTGTAGAGCCGTGGGACACAGTGCCTACAGTACAGTGCAGAGCCGTGGGACACAGTGCCTGCAGTACAGTGTAGAACCGTGGGACACAGTGCCTACAGTACAGTACAGTGCAGAGCTGTGGGACACAGTGCCTACAGTACAGTACAGTGTAGAGCCGTGGGACACAGTGCCTACAGTACAGTACAGTGTAGAGCCTTGGGACACAGTGCCTACAGTACAGTACAGTGTAGAGCCTTGGGACACAGTGCCTACAATACAGTACAGTGTAAAGCCGTGGGACACAGTGCCTACAGTACAGTACAGTGTAGGGCCGTGGGACACAGGGTCTACAGTACAGTGTAGAGCCTTGGGACACAGTGCCTACAGTACAGTACAGTGTAGAGCCTTGGGACACAGCGCCTACAGTACAGTACAGTGTAGAGCCTTGGGCCACAGTGCCTACAGTACAGTACAGTGTAGAGCCGTGGGACACAGTGCCTACAGTACAGTACAGTGTAGAGCCGTGGGACACAGTGCCTACAGTACAGTACAGTGTAGAGCCGTGGGACACAGTGCCTACAGTACAGTACAGTGTAGAGCCGTGGGACACAGTGCCTACAGTACAGTACAGTGTAGAGCCATGGGCCACAGTGCCTACAGTACAGTACAGTGCAGAGCCGTGGGACACAGTGCCTACAGTACAGTACAGTGTAGAGCCGTGGGACACAGTGCCTACAGTACAGTACAGTGTATAACCGTGGGACACAGTGCCTACAGTACAGTACAGTGTAGAGCCGTGGGACACAGTGCCTACAGTACAGTACAGTGTAGAGCTGTGGGACACAGTGCCTACAGTACAGTACAGTGTAGAGCCTTGGGACACAGTGCCTACAGTACAGTACAGTGTAGAGCCGTGGGCCACAGTGCCTACAGTACAGTACAGTGTAGAGCCGTGGGCCACAGTGCCTACAGTACAGTGTAGAGCCGTGGGACACAGTGCCTACAGTACAGTACAGTGTAGAGCCGTGGGACACAGTGCCTACAGTACAGTACAGTGTAAAGCTGTGGGACACAGTACCTACACTTACAGTACAGTACAGTGTAGAGCCGTGAGACACAGTGCCTACAGTACAGTGCCTTGGGACACAGTGCCTACAGTACAGTACAGTGTAGAGCCTTGGGACACAGTGCCCACATTACAGTACAGTGTAGAGCCTTGGGACACAGTGCCTACAATACAGTACAGTGTAGAGCCGTGGGACACAGTGCCTACAGTACAGTGTAGAGCCGTGGGACACAGTGCCTACAGTACAGTACAGTGTAGAGCCGTGGGACACAGTGCCTACAGTACAGTACAGTGTAGAGCCGTGGGACACAGTGCCTACAGTACAGTACAGTGTAGAGCCTTGGGCCACAGTGCCTACAGTACAGTACAGTTTAGAGTCGTGGGACACAGTGCCTACAGTACAGTACAGTGTAGAGCCTTGGGACACAGTGCCTACAGTACAGTACAGTGTAGAGCCTTGGGACACAGTGCCTACAGTACAGTGTAGAGCCGTGGGACACAGTGCCTACAGTACAGTGCAGTGTAGAGCCGTGGGACACAGTGCCTACAGTACAGTACAGTGTAGAGCCGTGGGACACAGTGCCTACAGTACAGTACAGTGTAGAGCCGTGGGACACAGTTCCTACAGTACAGTACAGTGTAGAGCCGTGGGACACAGTGCCTACAGTACAGTACAGTGTAGAGCCTTGGGACACAGTGCCTACAGTACAGTACAGTGTAGAGCCGTGGGACACATTGCCTACAGTACAGTACAATGTAGAGCCGTGGGTCACAGTGCCTACAGTACAGTACAGTGTAGAGCCGTGGGCCACAGTGCCTACAGTACAGTACAGTGTAGAGCCGTGGGACACAGTGCCTACAGTACAGTACAGTGTAGAACCGTGTACCACAGTGCCTACAGTACAGTACAGTGTAGAGTCTTGGGACACAGTGCCTACAGTACAGTACAGTGTAGAGCCTTGGGAAACAGTGCCTACAGTACAGTACAGTGTAGAGCCGTGGGACACAGTGCCTACAATACAGTACAGTGCAGAGCCGTGGGACACAGTGCCTACAGTACAGTACAGTGTAGAGCCGTGGGCCACAGTGCCTACAGTACAGTACAGTGTAGAGCCTTGGGACACAGTGCCTACAGTACAGTACAGTGTAAAGCCGTGGGACACAGTGCCTACAGTACAGTACAGTGTAGAGCCTTGGGACACAGTGCCTACAGTACAGTACAGCGTAGAGCCGTGGGACACAGTGCCTACAGTACAGTACAGTGTAGAGCCATGGGCCACAGTGCCTACAGTACAGTACAGTGCAGAGCCGTGGGACACAGTGCCTACAGTACAGTACAGTGTAGAGCCGTGGGACACAGTGCCTACAGTACAGTACAGTGTAGAGCCTTGGGACACAGTGTCTACAGTACAGTGTAGAGCCGTGGGACACAGTGCCTACAGTACAGTACAGTGCAGAGCCGTGGGACACAGTGCCTACAGTACAGTGTAGAACCGTGGGACACAGTGCCTGCAGTGCAGTACAGTGCAGAGCCGTGGGACAAAGTGCCTACAGTACAGTACAGTGTAGAGCTGTGGGACACAGGGTCTACAGTACAGTGTAGAGTCTTGGGACACAGTGCCTACAGTACAGTGCAGTGTAGAGCCTTGGGACACAGCGCCTACAGTACAGTACAGTATAGAGCCTTGGGCCACAGTGCCTACAGTACAGTACAGTGTAGAGCCGTGGGCCACAGTGCCTACAGTACAGTACAGTGTAGAGCCGTGGGACACAGTGCCTACAGTACAGTACAGTGTAGAGCCGTGGGACACAGTGCCTACAGTACAGTACAGTGTAGAGCCATGGGACACAGTGCCTACAGTACAGTACAGTGTAGAGCCATGGGCCACAGTGCCTACAGTACAGTACAGTGCAGAGTCGTGGGACACAGTGCCTACAGTACAGTACAGTGCAGAGCCGTGGGACACAGTGCCTACAGTACAGTGCAGTGTAGAGCCGTGGGACACAGTGCCTACAGTACAGTACAGTGTAGAGCCGTGGGACACAGTGCCTACAGTACAGTACAGTGTAGAGCCGTGGGACACAGTGCCTACAGTACAGTACAGTGTAGAGCTGTGGGACACAGTGCCTACAGTACAGTACAGTGTAGAGCCTTGGGACACAGTGCCTACAGTACAGTACAGTGTAGAGCCGTGGGCCACAGTGTCTACAGTACAGTACAGTGTAGAGCCATGGGCCACAGTGCCTACAGTACAGTACAGTGTAGAGCCGTGGGACACAGTGCCTACAGTACAGTACAGTGTAGAGCCGTGGGACACAGTGCCTACAGTACAGTGTAGAGCCGTGGGACACACTGCCTACAGTACAGTACAGTGTAGAGCCGAGGGACACAGTGCCTACAGTACAGTACAGTGTAGAGCCTTGGGACACAGTGCCTGCAGTACAGTACAGTGTAGAGCCTTGGGACACAGTGCCTACAGTACAGTACAGTGTAGAGCCGTGGGCCACAGTGCCTACAGTACAGTACAGTGTAGAGCCGTGGGACACAGTGCCTACAGTACAGTACAGTGTAGAGCTGTGGGACACAGTGCCTACAGTACAGTACAGTGTAGAGCCGTGGGACACAGTGCCTACAGTACAGTACAGTGTAGAGCCGTGGGACACAGTGCCTACAGTACAGTACAGTGTAGAGCCTTGTGACACAGTGCCTACAGTACAGAACAATGTAGAGCCTTGGGACACAGTGCCTACAGTACAGTGTAGAGCCGTGGGACACAGTGCCTACAGTACAGTACAGTGCAGAGCCGTGGGACACAGTGCCTACAGTACAGTACAGTGTAGAGCCTTGGGACACAGTGCCTACAGTACACTACAGTGTAGAGCCGTGGGACACAGTGCCTACAGTACAGTGCCTTGGGACACAGTGACTACAGTACAGTACAGTGTAGAGTCTTGGGACACAGTGCCTACAGTACAGTACAGTGTAGAGCCGTGGGCCACAGTGCCTACAGTACAGTACAGTGTAGAGCCTTGGGACACAGTGCCTACAGTACAGTACAGTGTAGAGCCGTGGGACACAGTGCCTACAGTACAGTACAGTATAGAGCCTTGGGACACAGTGCCTACAGTACAGTACAGTGTAGAGCCGTGGGACACAGTGCCTACAGTACACAACAGTGTAGAGCCTTGGGACACAGTGCCTACAGTACAGTGCAGTGTAGAACCTTGGGACACAGTGCCTACATTACAGTACAGTGTAGAGCCGTGGGACACAGTGCCTACAGTACAGTACAGTGTAGAGGCTTGTGACAGTGCCTACAGTACAGTACAGTGTAGAGCCGTGGGACACAGTGCCTACAGTACAGTACAGTGTAGAGCCGTGGGACACAGTGCCTACAGTACAGTACAGTGTAGAGCCTTGGGCCACAGTGCCTACAGTACAGTACAGTGTAGAGCCGTGGGACACAGTGCCTACAGTACAGTACAGTGTAGAGCCTTGGGACACAGTGCCTACAGTACAGTACAGTGTAGAGCCGTGGGACACAGTGTCTACAGTACAGTACAGTGTAGAGCCGTGGGACACAGTGCCTACAGTACAGTACAGTGTAGAGCCGTGGGACACAGTGCCTACAGTACAGTACAGTGTAGAGCCGTGGGACACAGTGCCTACAGTACAGTATAGAGCCGTGGGACACAGTGCCTACAGTACAGTACAGTGTAGAGCCGTGGGCCACAGTGCCTACAGTACAGTACAGTGTGGAGCCGTGTGACACAGTGCCTACAGTACAGTGCCTTGGGACACAGTGCCTACAGTACAGTACAGTGTAGAGCCTTGGGACACAGTGCCTACATTACAGTACAGTGTAGAGCCTTGGGACACAGTGCCTACAATACAGTACAGTATAGAGCCGTGGGACACAGTGCCTACATTACAGTACAGTGTAGAGCCGTGGGACACAGTGCCTACAGTACAGTACAGTGTAGAGCCGTGGGACACAGTGCCTACAGTACAGTACAGTGTAGAGCCGTGGGACACAGTGCCTACATTACAGTACAGTGTAGAGCTGTGGGACACAGTGCCTACAGTACAGTACAGTGTAGAGCCTTGGGCCACAGTGCCTACAGTACAGTGCAGTGTAGAGCCGTGGGACACAGTGCCTACAGTACATTACAGTGTAGAGCCTTGTGACACAGTGCCTACAGTACAGTACAGTGTAGAGCCTTGGGACACAGTGCCTACAGTACAGTACAGTGTAGAGCCGTGGGACACAGTGCCTACAGTACAGTACAGTGTAGAGCCGTGGGACACAGTGCCTACAGTACAGTACAGTGTAGAGCCGTGGGCTACAGTGCCTACAGTACAGTGCCGTGGGACACAGTGCCTACAATACAGTACAGTGTAGAGCCGTGGGACACAGTGCCTACAGTACAGTACAGTACAGTGTAGAGCCTTGGGACACAGTGCCTACAGTACATTACAGTGCAGAGCCGTGGGACACAGTGCCTACAGTACAGTACAGTGTAGAGCCGTGGGACACAGTGCCTACAGTACAGTGCAGTGTAGAGCCGTGGGACACAATGCCTACAGTACAGTACAGTGTAGAGCCGTGGGACACAATGCCTACAGTACAGTACAGTGTAGAGCCGTGGGACACAGTGCCTACAGTACAGTACAGTGTAGAGCCGTGGGACACAGTGCCTACAGTGCAGTACAGTGTAGAGCCTTGGGACACAGTGCCTACAGTACAGTACAGTGTAGAGCCGTGGGACACATTGCCTACAGTACAGTACAATGTAGAGCAGTGGGTCACATTGCCTACAGTATAGTACAGTGTAGAGCCGTGGGCCACAGTGCCTACAGTACAGTACAGTGTAGAGCCGTGGGACATAGTGCCTACAGTACAGTACAGTGTAGAGCCGTGGACCACAGTGCCTACAGTACAGTACAGTGTAGAGCCTTGGGACACAGTGCCTACAGTACAGTACAGTGTAGAGCCTTGGGAAACAGTGCCTACAGTACAGTACAGTGTAGAGCCGTGGGACACAGTGCCTACAGTACAGTGCAGAGCCGTTGGACACAGTGCCTACAGTACAGTACAGTGTAGAGCCGTGGGCCACAGTGCCTACAGTACAGTACAGTGTAGAGCCTTGGGACACAGTGCCTACAGTACAGTGTAAACCCGTGGGACACGGTGCCTACAGTACAGTACAGTGTAGAGCCTTGGGACACAGTGCCTACAGTACAGTACAGTGTAGAGCCGTGGGACACAGTGCCTACAGTACAGTACAGTGTAGAGCCGTGGGACACAGTGCCTGCAGTACAGTACAGTGTAGAGCCTTGGGACACAGTGCCTACTGTACAGTACAGTGTAGAGCCGTGGGCCACAGTGCCTACAGTACAGTACAGTGTAGAGCCGTGTGACACAGTGCCTATAGTACAGTACAGTGTAGAGCCTTGGGACACAGTGCCTACAGTACAGTACAGTGTAGAGCCGTGGGACACAATGCCTACAGTCCAGTACAGTGTAGAGCCTTGGGACACAGTGCCTACAGTACAGTACAGTGTAGATCCATGGGACACAGTGCCTACAGTACAGTACATTGTAGAGCCGTGGGACACAGTGCCTACAGTACAGTACAGTGTAGAGCCGTGGGTCACAGTGCCTACAGTACAGTACAGTGTAAAGCCGTGGGACACAGTGCCTACAGTACAGTACAGTGTAGAGCTGTGGGCCACAGTGCCTACAGTACAGTACAGTGTAGAGCCGTGGGCCACAGTGCCTACAGTACAGTACAGTGTAGAGCCTTGGGACACAGTGCCTACAGTACAGTACAGTGTAAAGCCGTGGGACACAGTGCCTACAGTACAGTACAGTGTAGAGCCTTGTGACACAGTGCCTACAGTACAGTACAGTGTAGAGCCTTGGGACACAGTGCCTACAGTACAGTGTAGAGCCGTGGACCACAGTGCCTACAGTACAGTACAGTGTAGAGCCTTAAGACACAGTGCCTACAGTACAGTGTAGAGCCGTGGGATACAGTGCCTACAGTACAGTACAGTGTAGAGCGTTGGGCCACAGTGCCTCCAGTACAGTACAGTGTAGGGCCTTGGGACGCAGTGCCTACAGTACAGTACAGTGTAGAGCCTTGGGACACAGTGCCTACAGTACAGTACAGTGTAGAGCTGTGGGCCACAGTGCATACAGTACAGTACAGTGTAGAGCCGTGGGACACAGTGCCTACAGTACAGTGTAGAGCCTTGGGCCAGTGCCTACAGTACAGTACAGTGTAGAGCCATGGGACACAGTGCCTACAGTACAGTACAGTGTAGAGCCGTGGGCCACAGTGCCTACAGTACAGTACAATGCAGAGCCGTGGGACACAGTGCCTACAGTACAGTACAGTGTAGAGCCGTGGGCCACAGTGCCTACAGTACAGTACAGTGTAGAGCCGTGGGCCACAGTGCCTACAGTACAGTACAGTGTAGAGCCGTGTGACACAGTGCCTACAGTACAGTACAGTGTAGAGCCTTGGGACACAGTGCCTACAGTACAGTACAGTGTAGAGCCGTGGGACACAGTGCCTACAGTACAGTACAGTGTAAAGCCGTGGGCCACAGTGCCTACAGTACAGTACAGTGTAGAGCCGTGGGCCACAGTGCCTACAGTACAGTACAGTGTAGAGCCATGGGACACAGTGCCTACAGTACAGTACAGTGTAAAGCCGTGGGACACAGTGCCTACAGTACAGTACAGTGTAGAGCCGTGGGACACAGTGCCTACAGTACAGTACAGTGTAGAGCCGTGGGACACAGTGCCTACAGTACAGTACAGTGTAAAGCCGTGGGACACAGTGCCTACAGTACAGTACAGTACAGTGTAGAGCCGTGGGCCACAGTGTATACAGTACAGTACAGTGTAAAGCCGTGGGACACAGTGCCTACAGTACAGTACAGTGTAGAGCCATGGGACACAGTGCCTACTGTACAGTACAGTGTAAAGCTGTGGGACACAGTGCCTACAGTACAGTACAGTGCAGAGCCGTGGGACACAGTGCCTACAGTACAGTACAGTGTAGAGCCGTGGGACACAGTGCCTACAGTACAGTACAGTGTAAAGCTGTGGGACACAGTGCCTACAGTACTGTACAGTATAGAGCCGTGGGACACAGTGCCTACAGTACAAACAGTGTAGAGCCGTGGGACACAGTGCCTATAGTACAGTACAGTGTAGAGCCTTGGGACACAGTGCCTACAGTACAGTACAGTGGAAAGCCGTGGGACACAGTGCCTAAAGTACAGTACAGTTTTGAGCCGTGGGACACAGTGCCTACAGTACAGTACAGTGTAGAGCCTTGGAACACAGTGCCTACAGTACAGTACAGTGTAGAGCCGTGGGACACAGTGCCTACAGTACAGTACAGTGTAGAGCCGTGGGACACAGTGCCTACAGTACAGTACAGTGTAGAGCCGTGGGACACAGTGCCTACAGTACAGTACAGTGTAGAGCCGTGGGCCACAGTGCCTACAGTACAGTACTGTGTAAAGCCGTGGGACACAGTGCCTACAGTACAGTACAGTTTTGAGTCGTGGAACACAGTGCCTAAAGTACAGTACAGTGTAGAGCCTTGGGACACAGTGCCTACAGTACAGTACAGTGTAGAGCCGTGGGACACAGTGCCTACAGTACAGTACAGTGTAGAGCCGTGGGACACAGGGTCTACAGTAGAGTACAGTGTAGAGCCGTGGGTCACAGTGCCTACAGTACAGTACAGTGTAGAGCCGTGGGACACAGTGCCTACAGTACAGTACAGTGTAGAGCTGTGGGACACAGTGCATACAGTACAGTACAGTGTAGAGCTGTGGGACACAGTGCCTACAGTACAGTACAGTGTAGAGCCGTGAGACACAGTGCCTACAGTACAGTACAGTGTAGAGCCTTGGGACACAGTGCCTACAGTACAGTACAGTGTAGAGCCGTGAGACATTATGTCGAGTGTCGTCCATTGTCGTGCCGAGACTGGACGGCGACAGTGTAGAGCCGTGAGACATTATGTCGAGTGTCGTCCATTGTCGTGCCGAGACTGGACAGTACAGTACAGTGCCTACAGAACAGTACAGTGTAGAGCCGTGAGACATTATGTCGAGTGTCGTCCATTGTCGTGCCGAGACTGGACGGCGACAGTGTAGAGCCGTGAGACATTATGTCGAGTGTCGTCCATTGTCGTGCCGAGACTGGACAGTACAGTACAGTGCCTACAGTCCAGTACAGTGTAGAGCCGTGAGACATTATGTCGAGTGTCGTCCATTGTCGTGCCGAGACTGGACAGTACAGTACAGTGCCTACAGTACAGTACAGTGTAGAGCCGTGAGACATTATGTCGAGTGTCGTCCATTGTCGTGCCGAGACTGGACAGTACAGTACAGTGCCTACAGTACAGTACAGTGTAGAGCCGTGAGACATTATGTCGAGTGTCGTCCATTGTCGTGCCGAGACTGGACAGTACAGTACAGTGCCTACAGTACAGTACAGTGTAGAGCCGTGAGACATTATGTCGAGTGTCGTCTATTGTCGTGCCGAGACTGGACAGTACAGTACAGTGCCTACAGTACAGTATAGTGTAGAGCCGTGAGACATTATGTCGAGTGTCGTCCATTGTCGTGCCGAGACTGGACAGTACAGTACAGTGCCTACAGTACAGTACAGTATAGAGCCGTGAGACATTATGTCGAGTGTCGTCCATTGTCGTGCCGAGACTGGACAGTACAGTACAGTGCCTACAGTACAGTACAGTGTAGAGCCGTGAGACATTATGTCGAGTGTCGTCCATTGTCGTGCCGAGACTGGACAGTACAGTACAGTGCCTACAGTACAGTACAGTGTAGAGCCGTGAGACATTATGTCGAGTGTCGTCCATTGTCGTGCCGAGACTGGACAGTACAGTACAGTGCCTACAGTACAGTACAGTGTAGAGCCGTGAGACATTATGTCGAGTGTCGTCCATTGTCGTGCCGAGACTGGACGAGTGTCGTCCATTGTCGTGCCGAGACTGGACGGCGACATTGTCCTTGTTAAGGGTGCAACCCAAGCATAATCTTGCTTGTATTGGACGCGAGAATGCCCGATCGTTCATCTGTTTACCCATGCAAATTTCCGCCCTGCTGACGGATCAGTCTGCTCAAGTGTTTGTTGTTCCAGTGAAAGATTGCTTTCAATGACTGTTCTGCGCAGAAAGAAGGATATTTTCCTTGCAGTGGTCTGCTGTTTTTCCACACCTCATCTCAACCACTTAACTATAAGCTGAACTGCTGCCTCGTTTGCCAGACCTGTGACGGCTGACTATCCGCCTTGGTTGATGAACCTCCTGCTACTGTTTGTGCTGACGGTCGACTGTCTGCGTTTCCCACAGGCAGGCGCTGCAGGGCCAGCCGCCGACAGTCCGTGTCACCTGCGGCGCCGCCCCGGCCAGCGGACTCGCGTCAGCCGCCGACGACGCGCGCCACCGCTCCGCCGCCCGGCTCAAACTCGAGCCCAAGGTGCTGCTCTTCCTCGAGTCACAGTACTCTGCGCGTGGCCGGGAGCTGACGACGTTACTCACAGCTAGCGGGATCCGCTACAAGACGGTGACGTCGGCCAGTCTAGCGACCTTCACGGCTGGAGGCCGTGGACGATACGGTGCTCTGCTGTTCGAGTCGTACGGGCGCTACCTTGCCATGGACGCGTGGAGTCGCGCTATCGTCGACCGATACTGCACCGACTTCGACGTGGGCATCGCCGCTTTCATGCCGGTGCGGGAGGAGAGTCTGCACGGCGCCGCGCTGGCCGGCTCGGCGCTGCACATTCACACGAACGTGGCGCTGCGCGACGCGCGCCTCGACGCCGAGTCGCCTGTGCTGCGCATGGCGCGCGCCGGCGAGACACTGTGGGGCGCCGTGCCGGGCGAGCCGCACACGGTGTTTGTACATAACCACACGTCGTACCGTCCAGTGATGACGGCGCAGTTGGGAGGGTCCGAGCTGGCCGCCGGACGGCGGCAGCAGTCTCGGCTGACGCTGGTGGTGCAGGATTGTGGCTACCATGACGGTATTCGGCGTGTGCTGTTCGGCGCCGGGCCAACGTTCTGGCTGAGCAAGCTGCTTCTACTGGACGCGCTGTCGTATCTCTCACACGGCAGGCTCGCTGGAGACCTGGAGCGGCGCATCCTTGTCGATGTGGATGACATCTTCGTCGGGCGGGCGGGAATCAGGATGAAGCCTGCTGACGTGGAGGCGATGCTTGCTAGCCAGGAGCGACTGCGTCGGATGGTGCCTGGGTTCACCTTCAACCTTGGCTTCTGCGGGAAGATGCTGTACACGGGCACCGCCGAGGAAGACGCCGGCGACGACGCGCTGCTCGCCGCCGCCGACCGCTTCTGGTGGTTTCCGCACATCTGGAGCCACAAGCAGCCGCACACGTTCGCCAACCGCACGGCCATCGCCGAACAGATGGCGCTCAACAAGGCGTTCGCGGCGCGACACGGCATCCCAGTGCACCACCGGTACGCGGTGGCTCCACACCACAGCGGAGTGTACCCGATCAGTGACCAGCTGTACGACGCTTGGCGTGATGTGTGGGACGTACGTCAGACCTCCACCGAGGAGTACCCACATCTCTACCCCGCAGGCCAGCGGCGCGGTTTCGTCTACCGCGATGTACGGGTCCTCCCGCGACAAACGTGTGGGCTCTTCACGCACACACTCATGATGGATGAGTACCCAGGCGGCCGGCAGGTGCTTGAAGACAAGATCCGTGGCGGAGAGATCTTCCAGACGATCGTCACCAATCCGATCTCGGTGTTTATGACGCATCTGAGTAACTATGGCAACGACCGGCTGGCGCTGTACACGTTCGAGTCGGTGATTCGGTTCCTGCAGTGCTGGACACGTCTGCGACTACAGATGGAACCGCCCGACCGGCTCGCGGATCTCTACTTCCAGCGGTTCCCCGAGCAGCGCGACCCAGTCTGGGGCGTGAGTATTCACCGAGTAGTCCCGGCTGGTTTGTCGGTTTGTGAGGAGGGGGAGTGAGTGCAGAGGTGAGGGTCTGGTTTGTTGGGGATAGTTTGGTTGTAGTTTTGGCAGTTGACACATGCACACTGTGTCTCGGGCGACGAAGTCTCAAATCACTATCACGTGTTTCGTCGTGGCTGTCGTAGCTTGGGTATAATGTTCTCAGCACAAAAGAAGGGATTTGTTAGTGCGCAGTATCTAAGCATCCTCTTTCACCTCGCTGAGTGTATTCCTGGGCAGGCGCTCATGTTATCTTGCGGCTGCGTGGTGGTCAACGCTGAGATATGGTAGTCTACCTTTAGATTGAGCGCACGAAGTGAATGATCAGGAATGCGTGGAGTCGCGCAATCGTCGACCGCTACTGCACCGACTTCGACGTCGGCATCGCCGCATACATACATCTATTTGTCTCCTCTCTCCGTGGGTTCATCCGTATGTCATTTAGTACATTATGGACCGTGTACTTTTATCCCTATTTGTCCGTCAATATGTATGCCTGGCTCGTCTGTCGGCCTGTGCGTGTTTCAATGACCCGTTGTCTCTGCCTGTCTGTCTCGTCTGTCTCGTCTGTCTCGTCTGTCTCGTCTGTCTCGTCTGTCTCGTCTGTCTCGTCTGTCGGCATGTGTGTGTTTCACTGACCCGTTGTCTCTGTCTGTCTGTCTTGTCTGTCTCGTCTGTCTCGTCTGTCTCGTCTGTCTCGTCTGTCTCGTCTGTCTCGTCTGGCTCGTCTGTCTCGTCTGTCTCGTCTGCCTGTCTGTCTCGTCTCTCTCGTCTCTCTCGTCTCTCTCGTCTGTCGGCCTGTGTGTGTTTCACTGACCCGTTGTCTCTGCCTGTCTGTCTCGTCTGTCTCGTCTGTCTCGTCTGTCTCGTCTGTCTCGTCTGTCTCGTCTGTCTCGTCTGTCTCGTCTGTCTCGTCTGTCTCGTCTGTCTCGTCTGTCTCGTCTGTCTCGTCTGTGTGTTTCACTGACCCGTTGTCTCTGTATGTCTCGTCTGTCTCGTCTGTCTCGTCTGTCTCGTCTGTCTCGTCTGTCTCGTCTGTCTCGTCTGTCTCGTCTGTCTCGTCTGTCTCTTCTGTCTCGTCTGTCTCGTCTGTCTCATCTGTCTCGTCTGTCTCGTCTGTCTCGTCTGTCTCGTCTGTCTCGTCTGTCTCGTCTGTCTCGTCTGTCTCGTCTGTCTCGTCTGTCTCGTCTGTCTCGTCTGTCTCGTCTGTCTCGTCTGTCTCGTCTGTCTCGTCTGTCTCGTCTGTCTCGTCTGTCTCGTCTGTCTCGTCTGTCTCGTCTGTCTCGTCTGTCTCGTCTGTCTCGTCTGTCTCGTCTGTCTCGTCTGTCTCGTCTGTCTCGTCTGTCTCGTCTGTCTCGTCTGTCTCGTCTGTCTCGTCTGTCTCGTCTGTCTCGTCTGTCTCGTCTGTCTCGTCTGTCTCGTCTGTCTCGTCTGTCTCGTCTGTCTCGTCTGTCTCGTCTGTCTCGTCTGTCTCGTCTGTCTCGTCTGTCTCGTCTGTCTCGTCTGTCTCGTCTGTCTCGTCTGTCTCGTCTGTCTCGTCTGTCTCGTCTGTCTCGTCTGTCTCGTCTGTCTCGTCTGTCTCGTCTGTCTCGTCTGTCTCGTCTGTCTCGTCTGTCTCGTCTGTCTCGTCTGTCTCGTCTGTCTCGTCTGTCTCGTCTGTCTCGTCTGTCTCGTCTGTCTCGTCTGTCTCGTCTGTCTCGTCAGTCTCGTCTGTCTCGTCTGTCTCGTCTGTCTCGTCTGTCTCGTCTGTCTCGTCTGTCTCGTCTGTCTCGTCTGTCTCGTGTCTGTCGGCCTGTGCGTGTTTCACTGACCGGTTGTCTCTGCCTGCCCCGCGCAGAACCCGTGCCAGGACCACCGACACCTGAGTCTGTGGCGGCTGGCGGCGAACGCCTCGGTGTGTGACCGGTTCCCGCGGCTGCTGATTCTGGGGCCGCAGAAGACGGGCAGCACGGCGCTGCTCAGCTTCCTCAGTCTCCATCCGACGATGACCGCCAGCCAGCCCAGTGCCAAGACCTTCGAGGAGGTGCAGTTCTTTAACGGCGACAACTATCTGCACGGCATCGACTGGTGAGCAGAGGCGGTGGGGTTCACAGACGGAATTGTGCAGTGTAGACGTGTAGTGGTGAGGAGAGGCGGTGGGGATTCACAGACGGGATTGTGCAGTGTAGACGTGTAGTGGTGAGGAGACGCGGTGGGCATTCACAGACGGGATTGTGCAGTGGAGACGTGTAGTGGTGAGGAGAGGCGGTGGGGATTCACAGACGGGATTGTGCAGTGTAGACGTGTAGTGGTGAGGAGACGCGGTGGGGATTCACAGACGGGATTGTGCAGTGTAGACGTGTAGTGGTGAGGAGACGCGGTGGGGATTCACAGACGGGATTGTGCAGTGGAGACGTGTAGTTGATCGGATAGTGATGCAGCTTTCCTCTATCGACTGGTGAGGAGAGGCGGTGGGGATTCACATACGGGATTGTGCAGTGGAGACGTGTAGTTGATCACGGCATCGACTGGTGAGGAGAGGCGGTGGGGATTCACAGACGGGATTGTGCAGTGGAGACGTGTAGTTGATCACGGCATCGACTGGTGAGGAGAGGCGGTGGGGATTCACAGACGGGATTGTGCAGTGGAGACGTGTAGTTGATAGGATAGTGATGCAGCTTCCCTCTGTTGTTCAATACTGCCGTACAGTGTACTTTTACATGTGATTTAGGAAGATGGGGTACTTAATCCTCATGACGTCATCAAAACATGCTTTTACATGCACATTCGGGAGATTACATTATCATTATGATCTCAAAATGAGGCCTGGATCTGTCCAAGACTCTCTGGTATTAGTCTCTCGGTGATGTCGGTGCTGGCAGTCTGGTGGCTGATTGAGGACATTAATGAGGCATAAACAGGTTGTTCAAACTCGCTCCTAAAACGCCACACAGAAAATGGTTCAGTAGACAGCAGGCAGTTCAGTAGACAGCATAAAATGGTTCAGTAGACAGTAGGCAGTTCAGTAGACAGCAGAACACGGTTCAGTAGACAGTATGCAGTTCAGTAGACAGCAGAACACGGTTCAGCAGACAGTAGGCAGTTCAGTAGACAGCAGAACACGGTTCAGTAGACAGTAGGCAGTTCAGTAGACAGCAGAACACGGTTCAGTAGACAGTATGCAGTTCAGTAGACAGCAGAACACGGTTCAGTAGACAGTAGGCAGTTCAGTAGACAGGAGAAAATGGTTCAGTAGACAGTAGGCAGTTCAGTAGACAGCAGAACACGGTTCAGTAGACAGTAGGCAGTTCAGTAGACAGGAGAAAATGGTTCAGTAGACAGTAGGCAGTTCAGTAGACAGCGGAAAACGGTTCAGTAGACAGTAGGCGGCCGGGATGCCGGAACAAATATAGTTACGGTTGTGTTGTTCTGGACAGCTCTTGACAAGTTGCTCTCGACATTGTATTCATGTTTTGGGTCTGAGTATCTTTCTTACTTTAGCAACATACATATTAAGATATCAAGCTGTGGATTGTCATGAACGGCTCCTTGAATGGGTTTGTGGTCTTCCTTCAACCAAATGGGCAGCATCGTAATGACAAAATATGAATCCTCAATATCAAGCCTTGGTGGAAAACACCCGATAAGCTATGGTCGCTCTGTTGTTGATCGAGCTTTTCTTGAGCTGCCTGGCTGGTTCTGTGAACATTGTCGCCTACGAATGCCATGTTTGGCTTTCGTGTAACCGTCGACCAATGATAATATTGCCTTTGATGACAGACATACGATTAGATAATCGGCCCCGGCGTGAAGGTCACATCGATGGCTCGACGGATATTAGCAGATGCAATTTCAATAACTTCGGACAAAGTGTTATCTAATGCCTGTTCGATGTGTTCCTGATTCTATGCCACCACCCTGTGCTGAACTCTGCCCTATCCTCAGCCAGATAAGAAACTTCTTCGTCTCGTTTTGTACGGATAATCCGCACAGTACTTTACAGTGCTCAAGTACTCGAAACATGAACGTTCGCGCAATAATTATTTTTTTATTTTTAATGGACTCTGCCTGCTGTGAAGTGACCTGTGCTGAACTAGACATAATACTATGTCGAGGCTTTCCGTCTCACCGCTGCCTTTGCAGTAAGAGGCTAATGTCATCGAACTGGGACTCAGTATCTAATCTTTATGTTAGATAGCGAGCAACAGAGCAGTCAGCTGAGAGTTAGGTGACGAGCTTAACAGCTGCGAATACTGAGTCGACCTGAGCTGCTGTTTTCCGTTTGACTGGGCCTGATGTTTGACTGTATGTCTGCGCACTGCTGCTGTTTTCCGTTTGACTGGGCCTGATGTTTGACTGTATGTCTGCGCACTGCTGCAGGTATCTGGGCCTGATGTTTGACTGTATGTCTGCGCACTGCTGCTGTTTTCCGTTTGACTGGGCCTGATGTTTGACTGTATGTCTGCGCACTGCTGCAGGTATCTGGGCCTGATGTTTGACTGCATGTCTGCGCACTGCTGCTGTTTTCCGTTTGACTGGGCCTGATGTTTGACTGCATGTCTGCGCACTGCTGCTGTTTTCCGTTTGACTGGGCCTGATGTTTGACTGCATGTCTGCGCACTGCTGCTGTTTTCCGTTTGACTGGGCCTGATGTTTGACTGTATTTCTGCGTACTGCTGCAGGTATCTGGGCCTGATGTTTGACTGTATGTCTGCGCACTGCTGCTGTTTTCCGTTTGACTGGGCCTGATGTTTGACTGTATGTCTGCACACTGCTGCAGGTATCTGGGCCTGATGTTTGACTGTATGTCTGCGCACTGCTGCTGTTTTCCGTTTGACTGGGCCTGATGTTTGACTGCATGTCTGCGCACTGCTGCTGTTTCCCGTTTGACTGGGCCTGATGTTTGACTGTATTTCTGCGTACTGCTGCAGGTATCTGGGCCTGATGTTTGACTGTATTTCTGCGTACTGCTGCAGGTATCTGGGCCTGATGTTTGACTGTATGTCTGCGCACTGCTGCTGTTTTCCGTTTGACTGGGCCTGATGTTTGACTGTGTCTGCGCACTGCTGCTGTTTCCCGTTTGACTGGGCCTGATGTTTGACTGTATTTCTGCGTACTGCTGCAGGTATCTGGGCCTGATGTTTGACTGTATGTCTGCGTACTGCTGCAGGTACCGTTTGACTGGGCCTGATGTTTGACTGCATGTCTGCGCACTGCTGCAGGTATCTGGAGTTTTTCCCGCAGCCCAATAACGACTCGGTCTACCTGTTTGAGAAGAGCGCCACCTACTTTGACGGCGAGACCGTGCCAAAGCGAGTGTTCGCCTTACTGCCAAAAGCCAAACTGGTGAGCTGGTCAAAAAGTCTACTAGGTCAAACGTGTTAAGGTGGCGCTAAGAGGAAACCCACTGGCAGAAAGTGTGACCGACAGACATAGTGACGTCGAACAGAGATGGACAGACGGCAGACATTCGGTGTAGGCCGCCGGCTGTGGCGGCGACGCGCGGTGTCGTCCGGCGGCCTAACATCGCCGTATGACATCCGCGTCTCGGGAGTGACTGTGCTGTATTGGATTGCTTGGTTAGTCCTTCCATCCCAGGCTGAATCACGATCTTGGTGTGTTTCTGCACGGCGGAATGCAACTACTTCCCGTCTCTAGCTGGTGTTGTAGAACCGTGTGCTATCGTGTTGGATAATGGTGTAATGCCCTTCCCGGTGTTGTGTGGTGTATTTTGTTTCCGAAGTTGCCAGATTCCACCTAGCACTGTGTTCGCCAGGCTGATGAGGGCGTGTTTTGTGTTTTCCCCACGTCCAGTTGGGTGTGACTTTAGTTTACGCTCTCTCCGCCAGGTGGTGATTCTCCTGAGTCCAGCCGACCGCGCCTATAGCTGGTACCAGCACCAGAGGTCGCATCGTCTGCCGGCGGCCATGGATCACTCCTTCCTGGAGGTGATCACGGCGAATAACCAGTCATCGCGGCAGCTGCGGCAGCTGCGCAACCGCTGTTTCGAGCCCGGGAAGTACGCGGCCCACCTGGAGGCGTGGCTGAGATACTTTCCGTCCGGGCAGCTGCACCTCACAGACGGCGAGAAGCTGCGGAAGGACCCAGTCAGCGAGCTGCACCGCCTGCAGGACTTCATACAGGTCAGTATGTCTACACCGTCTGCAGGACTTCATACAGGTCAGTATGTCTGCAGTGCCTGCAGGACTTCATACAGGTCAGTATGTCTGCAGTGCCTGCAGGACTTCATACAGGTCAGTATGTCTACAGTGCCTGCAGGACTTCATACAGGTCAGTATGTCTACACCGCCTGCAGGACTTCATACAGGTCAGTATGTCTGCAGTGCTTGCAGGACTTCATACAAGTCAGTATGTCTACACCGTCTGCAGGACTTCATACAGGTCAGTATGTCTACACCGCCTGCAGGACTGCATACAGGTCAGTATGTCTGCAGTGCCTGCAGGACTTCATACAGGTCAGCGAGCTGCACCGCCTGCAGGACTTCATACAGGTCAGTATGTCTACACCGCCTGCAGGACTTCATACAGGTCAGTATGTCTACAGTGCCTGCAGGACTTCATACAGGTCAGTATGTCTGCAGTGCCTGCAGGACTTCATACAGGTCAGTATGTCTACACCGCCTGCAGGACTTCATACAGGTCAGTATGTCTACACCGCCTGCAGAACTTCATACAGGTCAGTATGTCTACACCGCCTGCAGGACTTCATACAGGTCAGCGATCTGCACCGCCTGCAGGACTTCATACAGGTCAGTATGTCTGCAGTGCCTGCAGGACTTCATGCAGGTATGTATGTCTACAGTGCCTGCAGAGTGCAGGACTTCATACAGGTCAGTATGTCTACACCGCCTGCAGGACTTCATACAGGTCAGTATGTCTACAGTGCCTGCAGAACTTCATACAGGTCAGTATGTCTACACCGCCTGCAGGACTTCATACAGGTCAGCGAGCTGCACCGCCTGCAGGACTTCATACAGGTCAGTATGTCTGCAGTGCCTGCAGGACTTCATGCAGGTCTGTATGTCTACAGTGCCTGCAGAGTGCAGGACTTCATACAGGTCAGTATGTCTACACCGCCTGCAGGACTTCATACAGGTCAGTATGTCTGCAGTGCCTGCAGGACTTCATGCAGGTCTGTATGTCTACAGTGCCTGCAGAGTGCAGGACTTCATACAGGTCAGTATGTCTACACCGCCTGCAGGACTTCATACAGGTCAGTATGTCTACAGTGCCTGCAGGACTTCATACAGGTCAGTATGTCTACACCGCCTGCAGGACTTCATACAGGTCAGTATGTCTGCAGTGCCTGCAGGACTTCATACAGGTCAGTATGTCTACAGTGCCTGCAGGACTTCATACAGGTCAGTATGTCTGCAGTGCCTGCAGGACTTCATACAGGTCAGTATGTCTACAGTGCCTGCAGGACTTCATACAGGTCAGTATGTCTACACCGCCTGCAGGACTTCATACAGGTCAGTATGTCTGCAGTGCCTGCAGGACTTCATACAGGTCAGTATGTCTACACCGCCTGCAGGACTTCATACAGGTCAGTATGTCTACAGTGCCTGCAGAACTGCATACAGGTCAGTATGTCTACACCGCCTGCAGGACTTCATACAGGTCAGTATGTCTGCAGTGCCTGCAGGACTTCATACAGGTCAGTATGTCTACACCGCCTGCAGGACTTCATACAGGTCAGTATGTCTGCAGTGCCTGCAGGACTTCATGCAGGTCTGTATGTCTACAGTGCCTGCAGAGTGCAGGACTTCATACAGGTCAGTATGTCTACACCGCCTGCAGGACTTCATACAGGTCAGTATGTCTACACCGCCTGCAGGACTTCATACAGGTCAGTATGTCTACACCGCCTGCAGGACTTCATACAGGTCAGTATGTCTACACCGCCTGCAGGACTTCATACAGGTCAGTATGTCTACACCGCCTGCAGGACTTCATACAGGTCAGTATGTCTACACCGCCTGCAGGACTTCATACAGGTCAGTATGTCTACAGTGCCTGCAGGACTTCATACAGGTCAGTATGTCTGCAGTGCCTGCAGAACTTCATACAGGTCAGTATGTCTGCAGTGTCTGCAGGACTTCATACAGGTCAGTATGTCTGCAGTGTCTGCAGGACTTCATACAGGTCAGTATGTCTGCAGTGTCTGCAGGACTTCATACAGGTCAGTATGTCTGCAGTGCCTGCAGAACTTCATACAGGTCAGTATGTCTGCAGTGCCTGCAGAACTTCATACAGGTCAGTATGTCTGCAGTGTCTGCAGGACTTCATACAGGTCAGTATGTCTACACCGCCTGCAGGACTTCATACAGGTCAGTATGTCTGCAGTGTCTGCAGGACTTGCAGGGTCAGTATGTCTACAGTGCCTGCAGAGTGCAGAACTTCATACAGGTCAGTATGTCTACACCGCCTGCAGGACTTCATACAGGTCAGTATGTCTACACCGCCTGCAGGACTGCATACAGGTCAGTATGTCTACACCGCCTGCAGGACTTCATACAGGTCAGTATGTCTGCAGTGCCTGCAGAACTTCATACAGGTCAGTATGTCTGCAGTGTCTGCAGGACTTGCAGGGTCAGTATGTCTACAGTGCCTGCAGAGTGCAGAACTTCATACAGGTCAGTATGTCTGCAGTGTCTGCAGGACTTGCAGGGTCAGTACACTGTATGCCGAGTCGTTGCACCTCGTGTCAGATCAGTACAATAATGGGTTCAGGACAAGTTAGTTCACTATCGAGCTAGCTTATAACGACAATATAATACTACAGCAGCTACTTGGAATGGAATGCGTTTGTGGCTTTTGTGTGAGAATGTTACCAGGTCGAATATTTATATGAAAATGACGTGCTAACTCTCAGTACAGACATATGTTAAACTCAATAACGAATGATAGTTAGATTTATTTGTTTTGCTATATAATCCGATGGCTTTCATTGGCGGCGATGCCGTCAATTTTACCGTGCTGTTGAATTATACTGTTTGCCTGGATAATGTGCAGAAAATAGCGTGTATTTTTTGTTAAACGTTCTAAAATATTTGTAGATCCCCTTAAAATGTTCAGTGCAAAAGGAGCAACAATATTAATTATATATATTCTATAACAATATATTATTACCCCGTAAATATCAACACCTCCCGAAACAGAAGCGAACATGCCACATTTGTCACACCGTCTTTTCCATCACCATTCTGAAAGTAACGCCACTGCTGCCCGTCCCCCAGGTCACACCCCGGGTCAACTTCTCCCAGCTGATCACGTACGACGCGGAAAAGGGTTTCTTCTGCCAGCGGGTACCCTCCACCTCCGGCTCCGGCGCGGACCACACGCGCTGTCTAGGCGGCGGCAAGGGTCGGCGGTACGAGCCCATGTCGCAGGAGGCGACCCGCGTCCTCAAGCGCTACTACTTCGGCTTCAACCAGCGGCTCAGCAAGCTGCTACGCCGCATCGGCAAGCCTGTGCCCGACTGGCTGGTTAATGAGTTGACGGACGTGCCTGCCGCCGGATGACCTGACTGACTGACTGACTGACTGACTGACTGACTGACTGACTGACTGACTGACTGACTGACTGACTGACTGACTGACTGACTGACTGACTGACTGACTGACTGACTGACTGACTGACTGACTGACTGACTGACTGACTGACTGACTGACTGACTGACTGACTGACTGACTGACTGACTGACTGACTGACTGACTGACTGACTGACTGACTGACTGACTGACTGACTGACTGACTGACTGACTGTCTGTCTGACTGACTGGATCATGTTTTCGTGGATGAATCACAAACGGCGAAGGAGTGGGACATACGGGATGCACGGTAATTGTAGAGATGCTATTTTGTGATCTCGAAACTCTCATCCTTCTCAGATGAGATTGAAGTTCCGGCTCACGAGAATTATGTAACCAAACGAAAATACGAGAGAGCCCACAAGCGTACCTGATGATGACGACGCGTACTCGTACAGGCTTCCACTCACTTTGTATTACTGGTTCTGAAATCATAGCCTAATTGTTTAGTTGTTTATGTTCTCTTATTTCCATCTACTAGCGAGATTCGTCAGATGACGTCAAAAATATTTTGAATTGTGTAATTATGATCTATGATCTATGTATGTAATTATGTAATTTGCTCCATTTCGTATGGCAGCTCAGAGACAACTAACGACTAGCCGCCACTGCGTGGCACCTAACACTGAGCCAGCGGTTTGGTTCGCTCAGAAATGCTGCAGCTCTGATGTATACCACCGACGGGTGGGACCGCTCGGAAAGTTGCAGCTCTGATATGCTCCGCAGATTGGTTTTATCGTTATGACTGGCGCAGCGCTGAGCGGCTACGATTCGATGCTAGTTCGTTTTAAGTGTTGAGAGCAATAGTGTACACTGAGGAGGGGTGTAGAGTGCCTGATCGTCTGATGCGTCCTGCCTGATGTGTACTGTGTACTGTGTACTGTGTACTGTGTACTGTGTACTGTGTACACGGCGCGGTTGTGTAGCGTGCTAAACACTGTGTAGGGTATATGTAGCCGATTGGTGCTAACAGGTACTGTGGGTCGGGATGGGAGCCAACTTGGCTGACCGGCACCCACTGGTCCCCGGCCCGCCTTCCGCCAGGCGTACTGCGCGCCCTCTATACTAGGGCGTGCTGACGGCCATGTTTTTAATACGGCTTTAATAAGCTGCTGTCTGATCAAGCGTGTCGCTGTGTAACTCGCTGTGTAACTGTCGCTGTTAAGCTGGAAATCGCGCTGGGTTATATCGAACCAGGCTCGTTTCTGTGGTAAACGTGATCATATTCAGCACTGGGTCTTGTGACGTCGCAAAACTCCCATGACGTCACACCTGTGTGTACGAGTTGTTTGATACGCGCATGTTTGTAGGGATCTTGCCTGTTTGTGTTGGTGCGAGCGATTGCTTCGTGACTGTGAACCTGTCTACAGTGCGGTTTGCGGTTGCTTCCTGGTCATTGAAAGGGGGCGTTGCGCCAGTTGATGATTCGAGACGATGATTCCCGTTGACGAGTCGACCAGGTCGGTGTCAACTTGGTTGAGATACCATGGGTAAGCGTGTCTTCCGTCGTCCGAACCTTCATATCCAGCTGTCTGTCAGACATATTGACGCCGTTGCATTGTCTGTGCGTGCGTGCGTGCGTGCGTGCGTGCGTGCGTGCGTGCGTGCGTGCGTGCGTGCGCGTGCGTGTGCGTGTGCGCGTGCGTGCGTGTGTGCGTGCGGAGCAGCGGAGGGTCGGTTTAGTCTCCACTCGATCCCGTGCCATTTAACCGGCTTCACAGTCCATGAAATCACACCCTATTCCGCTGCCGTGTCGTACCCTGCTCTGAGCAGTGTCTGCACAGTATTGACCTCAGCGGTGACCTCTGGGGACCTCAGTGACCTAGTCACGATCATGAAATCGGTGCAGACAGGTTCTCCGTTGGGCGTCAGCAGTGCAGTCAATTATCAAGTCAAGTGGGTCCGGGCGCCATATGTCCACGTAGTGGCGGCACCCTTACACCTAAATCATCATCTGTCAAGTCAGCCAATGCTCGGCGTCAGCTGCTGGCGTTGGGACATAGCGTCAGCTGCTGGCCCCTCCCGGCTCTGCTGTGCATGTAATTGCTGGTGGGCAGTGTCGGTGGTTGTGTGTTCATATCGCAGCTGAGGTCGCCGTGCCCTCGACGATGGGTCTGGTGACGTCACAGAACTCCCATGACGTGACATGTTGTATGTGGCGTCGCACGCTATGGTCGTGTGGTGCGTGAGGGGAGGAACTGAGCAATACGGTGTATTGGGAGCATGTAATACAGACTCACTGCCAGCCGAGAGTTGTGTACACATGTCTGTTGGTGTCAGTGTGTACTGTGTACATGATACTGGTAACTGGGTACACTGGATATATGTAACTGATCCATGGCACATGGTGTATAATGATAATCATAACTCAAACGATGTTTTAAATTATACAGTTATACAATTGACCGGATATGTGATGGACACCGAAGATGGAAACGTTGCTATGTGAAACCACCTCGACTCACATTATTCCACTGACTCAACTGACTCGGTACGCATCTTCCGCCAGCGAGCCCTCACGTCAGCCACTTTACAATGATGCAACCCCCGTATACCTGTTCCCTACCTATCCACTCGGTCAGTCTAACCGTGCATCCTAGTAACACCAATGCGGGACAGGCGACTTGGCGAGCCCTGGTGCAGTTCGCTCTGCCTCTGCCCCCTCCCCCCCCCGTAGTGCAACGCAATGGCCAGAGCTGGTCACGCCGACCGTGGGGGGCCCACAGTCGACTCGCACACAGACATACTCACGGATTGGCGGCCAGCGGTGACACCTGCTGTGTGACCTGTTTACGGCGTGATGGACTGTAAACGTGCCGCTGTGCATGTGGGAACGGCGTGCTAAAGTATGCATTGCAGTGTGGACTGGATGTTGAACTGACGTTGGTTATTTGATCCGTGTGATATACACAAATCGAAGAAACTCTTGCAAAAATGTATCAGTTCATGAATCAAAAGTGCATTTTTGCCAATATACATTTTTACCGAACGGGCGCGAAGCGCCCGTGAGATTTCTCGTCAACTTACTCGGCAAATTTACATTTGACCCGGCCCGACCTGGCCATACAGACGCTTTTCGGAAGCTAATAACTTTGCAACCACTGCTCCGATTGAGATCGAGTTTTCACCATCGGATAGGACCATCAAATTCATTTGTATTTTGTTATGGTGCGTTCTGATAGGGGTGGTACCACAGCGCGTAGCACCCGCAGACGTCGAAATGAACACAAATCATTCTTGATAAAAAAATGGCTTGATTTATCTAAGCATTCGTTTTTATACGCTGAAGCATGCAGCCGTTCAGGACGTACTCCCTTTTGGCGGATTCGAGAAAGGGGATCATGTACGATTTAAACTAACAAACTAAATTTTTATGTTGGCATGCATGGAGGCCTGGCAATTTTTATGGAGGACTAAAAGGACTATGTGTTACTACCACGTGAGCTCCCGTACCGTTTCATATGTCAACCCTGTTTTAGCTTTACCAGTGCGCGCCCGCTCGGTCATCGCCCAAAAAGGCGTTTTACTGGTTTACTTATATATATATGATTATCACACCATTCCAAAACCTCATCGAATTCGCTTGCTTGTGCATTAACAAGCTAACAACTGATTTACAACAAGCTTACTTTCGTAAAGTTTCGATTTTCCAGAAAATTAAGAAGTGTGTTCAACTGTCGGCCGATTTCAGTTGTTTGGGGCGTGGGCCCGATGCCCTGCCCCCTAGATCCGCAACCATATTCGATGTTATGCTTACCTAAGTGAAGGAAGGACTACAATAATGTGCTACTTTATTATTGCGTGAAGGTGCTCACCGATATGTTGAGTAAAGTGAAGTTAATTCTTAAAATTAATGTAGTTGCGGTGCCTTTAAACACCAATACATCATCACCATAAAATTAATGTGTTTTACATTAATCAGTTGGGTATGTATTTAATATGTAATAATAAAACAGGGTTTCTTACTGCATGCTTCTATAAACTAAAGACTGGCCTGGTACATAATCTGCATCAGTGGTTCTCAACGTCAAAGGTATGGTTACCCCCTTGTGGTGAGTGGTGACCAAAATGAGTAATGACTCGTTACCCCTCTCCCGTTGCCGCAACCCGAACTTTGGGGTTTAAGTCATGCGGTACAGCATAACTTCAGGCGCCTACTACTAGTGCCATCTAGGGACGGTACGCGACCCTAATTCTCGGCTGTGTCATGCGGTACAGCATAACTTCAGGCGCCTACTACTAGTGCCATCTAGGGACGGTATACGCGACCCTAATTCTCGGCTGTGTCATGCGGTACAGCATAACATCAGGCGCCTACTACTAATGCCATCTAGGGACGGTACGCGACCCTAATTCTCGGCTGTGTCATGCGGTACAGCATAACTTCAGGCGCCTACTACTAGTGCCATCTAGGGACGGTACGCGACCCTAATTCTCGGCTGTGTCATGCGGTACAGCATAACTTAAGGCGCCTACTACTAGTGCCATCTAGGGACGATATACGCGACCCTAATTCTCGGCTGTGTCATGCGGTACAGCATAACATCAGGCGCCTACTACTAGTGCCATCTAGGGACGGTACGCGACCCTAATTTTCGGCGTGTGTCATGCGGTACAGCATAACTTCAGGCGCCTACTACTAGTGCCATCTAGGGGACGGTACGCGACCCTAATTTTCGGCTGTGTCATGCGGTACAGCATAACTTCAGGCGCCTACTACTAGTGCCATCTATGGGACGGTATACGCGACCCCTAATTCTCGGCTGTCATGCGGTACAGCATAACTTCAGGCGCCTACTACTAGTGCCATCTAGGGACAACAATATAGTAGACGTGTGTTGCGGTGATCACCAACGTTATAACAACACAAACCATAAAGCTCAGGCTTCCACTGTGCACTTTGGCGTGATGCGTTTTTTTCGATTTTTCGTTTATAGCTCAGCCCCACTGTGCACTTTTGCGTGATGCGTTTTTCGATTTATCGTTTATAGCTCAGACTCCACTGTGCACTTTTGCGTGATGCGTTTTTTCGATTTATCGTTTATAGCTCAGGCTCCACTGTGCACTTTTGCGTGATGCGTTTTCGATTTATCGTTTATAGCTCAGGCTCCGCTGTGGACTTTTGCGTGATGCGTTTTCGATTTATCGTTTATAGCTCAGGCTCCCACTGTGCACTTTTGAGTGATGCGTTTTTTCGATTCCATCGTTTATAGCCCAGCTCCACTGTGCACTTTTGCGTGATGCGTTTAGTTTTGCGATTTATCGTTTATAGCTCAGGCTCCACTGTGCACTTTTGCGTGATGCGTTTTTTTTTCGATTTAACGTTTATAGCTCAGGCTCCACTGTGCACTTTTTTGCGTGATGCGTTTTT
>JAXIVJ010001652.1:0-2500 GCA_036785665.1 Chirona hameri | reverse complement strand
GTTGTTGTGAGGTGGCCGGCATTGTGTTGCAATATCGCGTTTCGGTGAACCATTCCCATCAACAATTGGGCACCCCAGTTTCACGCAATGACGGAACTGACCATGGTCACGTCCCTGCCAAGTCCGGTCACGATTGCGGACCACCCGAAGTTGATTCCCTTTTGTACACGCAGCTTCTTGTGCTGCGGAACAGTTTTCCCCCACACCCGTTTATACAATAGCGTATGGGGGGAAGACGAGTGCCGTCTATCAACAGCTGTCTGATGCATTTTGGAGCTTATGTCTGATTCGCGCCAGACCCACCAGAGTACACAGTAGCAGCGCTGCACAACAGACGTAATGTGACAGTTCCATGTCAGATGTGAGTCGATGGACGACACCAAGCACCTTGATCGCCTTTGTGAGGGCAAAAATTTCATCATTACCAAAATGAACAGAGAAAGTCTTGAGGGAAAAAATTGAAACTTTTTGACTGGCGAGATCTCAGGAGAGCATCTTTGTTTTTGCCGGACTAATTTTAGACGGTCTGTGTGAACCACTTCAAAACTATGTCAAGAGAGTTATCAACACGATTTTTCAGATCATGAACATTTGAATGGGGAGTCCAGCGTCAATGAACTGGCAATCGTCAGCATACATCACGATCCTCCGAATGGAAGATGCTGCGTCAAATCGTTGGTTGAAGAGTAAAAACAGTACAGGGGGCCCTAAAATGGGACCCCCTGGACACCCCGTGCGTCACCTCCAGGGTTCACCCACTACAGCCACCCCGCCACAGTCTGGGTACGAACCCGCAGCCAGGCCGACGAACCCATTCAACGCTGTGACACCATACCACTTTAGCTTGTCGCAGGAGGAGCGACCATAGCTCGACACTGTCAAAGGCCTTAGACGTGTCAGTTGTGACGATTGACGTCATCATGCCTTTATCAATGTTGTCTGTTGCATACGTGACAGTGGTCGAGCAGGGCCGCCTCTGGTGGACAGTCCCGGCCGGAAACCGTACTCGCTTGAGGACACAGTATATGGTGGGTCAGTCAGGTAAATCCATCAAGTGGGTGCAGAACACACGCTCACAACAACTTCGCCCACAACAGGGAGAACAGAAATCGGGGCGATAGTTGTTGGGGTCCCGTAGTTTCACCCTTTTATGGAGAGCCGTAACGGTAGCAGCCCTTCACCCCACTGGTCGGGCAGTCACAATTCATGATACAAGGAATTTACGAGCCTCAGCAAGTGCGGTCCCACCACTGGAAAGGTCATTCTCAGCAATATGGACGGTATGCCGTCAGGGCCCGCAGGCGCGAGGACATACCCATGCGGCTTCAGCGGCTGCCGAGAGTTCCGGAAGGGTCGCAGGATACGGCACAAACGACCCGGCACACACACGGGGTGGGCGGGGCGACAGCGTCTCTCCAGCGTCGCTCTCCCCGCCAGCGCGTGCGCCACCGTCGGGCCGACTGAACGTGAAGAACCGATTCAGTCGGTCCGGCCACTCAGGATCACGCCGGTGCCCTGCAACTGGCTGTCCCAGGCTGCGCCTTCCCAGACGAGACCAGGAAACTCCTGATGTTTTTCCAGGTCTTTGGACGGGAGTGCTTGTAGGTAGAACGCGTAGTAAGAGGTGCAACCGACGCGTTGATGGCAACCTTTACGGCGCTTCCGACTTCATTCACGGAACTCTCTGTCGGGTGCGTCACAGGAATGAGGTCCTTGCATCAGTCCGTGCCTGGTCCCGAGCTGCCCATGGCCTCCGCACCCGGATCTGATTATCCAGCCATGGACACCGTCTGTGTTTCATCCTTGATGGTCCGCATAAGGTCCCATATAGATAGAGATAGATAATAGATAGATAGATAGATAGATAGATGAGAGATAGACGGACGGACGGACGGACGACGGACGGACGGGCGGGCGGGCGGACGGGCGGGCGGACGGACGGACGGACGGACGGTACGCGACGGACGGACGGACGGGACGGATCGGACGACGGCGGACGGGGGCGGCGGGCGGGCGGGCGGGCGGGCGGGCTGCGGCGGGCGGTGCGAAGCGGGCGACGGTCGGACGGGCGGACGGGCGGACGGTGCGGACGGGCGGGCGAGCGGGCGGTGCGGGCGGGCGGGCGGTCGGGCGGTCGGGCAGGGCGGGCGGGCGGGCGGGGCGGGGCGGACCTGGGCGGGACGGGCTGACGGGCGGACGGGCAGGACGGGCGGACAGGCGGACGGGCTGACGGGCGGACTGGCGGACGGGCGGAACGGCGGACAGGCGGACGGGCGGACGGGCGGGACGGGCGACGGGCGGTGCTGCGGGCGGGCGGGCGGGGCGGGCGGGCGGGTGGACGGGCGGACGGGCGGAACGGGGCGGATCGGAGCGGGACGGGCGGGACGGGCGGACGGGCGGACGGGGCGACGGGCGGACGGGCTGACGGGCAGACGGGCGGACGGGCGGACGGACGGACGGACGGACGGATAGATAGATAGTAGTTAATATTATAATATAT
>JAXIVJ010001651.1:2500-127500 GCA_036785665.1 Chirona hameri | reverse complement strand
TGATAGATTGGAACGTCCTATACAGCTCGCTTTTGGGACATTTTCTCCTAAATTGCAAGGGTTAGCCGCTAGACGATGTCAAAGCGAGGCATGCAACCGAGCGAGGCCCATGCCCATATAAGGCAATGTTTGGGTTTTGGCCACGGGGAACTGTCGCTGGATGCTGTTTTTGGTTTGAAGTGCGAATTTTGTATTATTTCACCTGGTTGTTGATGAAGTAAGGTGACTTGAGGATACTTTATAGTAGTATCTATAAGGTGAAAGTATTTTTACATCTGGATTACACTTCTTTCACCTACAATTATGCTGAAGATCGTTGAGTGACGAATGCGGCCACCGTATATAAACATGGCGGCCCCGCCTGGTCGAAGGCGTAATTCTTTTGGTAGACCGAGAAGTGCCACGGACGGTCTACGAAAGGAAATACGCTTATCCCGATTCGGCCACCCCATTGATGGAAATCGAGCTGGAAAGTGACACCATGGGACAGGGTGGACACGTTACGGAGATAGCCATGACACCCCTGAGGCCCTGTTCACGGGGTCTGCGGCCGCCGCGGCTCCCGCGGCCAGGAGGCGGAGCTTAATTTGAACAACTTTGAACACTTTTGCGGCTGCTGATGGCGTCCGATAAATGGCGCGTGTAGCGTTCACAACGAATAGGCAATTTCATTAAAACCCTCAATGTTTTTTTTCTTCTCAAAACCACTCAACTACATGAATATCTACGAGTCACTACGAGTTGTCATTTTTGGTTAAACAACCGCCAGTGAGCTGCGATATCAACAAAACAGTGCGCAACCTTTGTCAGACGCGCGCCATTTATGTCGAAGTTCTTTTGCGGCTGCTCCCGAGCAACCGCAGGAACCGCAGAGCGGAGTGTCTCTCCTCCCGGATCTGCTCTTTCGTGATTGGCTGACGATTAAGCCCCGCCCTTTTGGCCGCGGGAGCCGCGGCAGCTGCAGACCCCGTGAACAGGCCTCCGGATTCGCTGGTTCGCGACTCGAAAGGATATGGTCGCGATTGAAAATGTGTGAATATTTACACTATGGCCTTGTATGAGTAGAGTTGAAGTGGCGTTGTGTGAACACACCCATAATGTTCATGTGCATAAATAAATGTGATATACCTACCCACAATGTGTTTGTGTTCATCGATATGTGATTGATGTAAATAAATATTGCAGCTACCGTACCCACCCATCAAAAGGTGTGCCTTTTCAAGACAAGTGTGCGACATTATTTTTCAATTGGAAATCCAATGAAATTGACAAAGTTATAGCCAATAATATTATGAGCTAAGCGGCACTTCAATGTAAACAATAAACAAACTTTGTCAAAATGAATCAATATATTGCATGAACACCGACCAGCCACAAATTAACAAATGCGTCTTATCACTAAGCATATATTGGTAATTTTCAATTGGAAATCGTTACACAATTGACAGAGGCAATTACTTAAAACTGTAACCACAGGCAGAATGTATCCAAATGTATCGCAGTTACAGGTGCATGTGCTTCTATTCCGGAGAATATTGCAACTACCGGTACGAGCCACCCTTCAAAAGGTGTGCCTTTTCAAGACAAGTGTCGGTATTATTTTCAATTGGAAATCCAATGAAAATTGACAAAATTATGGCCAATAATATTTCTAGCTCAAGAACACATGACGTGGTTCGGTGGCAGTCGGTCCAAATAGCGGAAACGTTGTTCTATTACCCTGGCGAAAACGAAGTGCGTAGGAATACTAATGAAGTATGCAAAACGTCACAAGATTTGTCCCTTTAAAAATATGACCAAATATACCCAACGGTTTTTTAGTGTGAAACTCAGCTACTAGGTCGTTTTGGAGAAGAAAAAAATCAGATTTGGAGCATTCTCAGTACTCCCGACAATCTGTATATCTGTTAAAAAAAAACTAATGTTAAAGTTGTACTATTCCCTTTAAGAGCGTCATAACGAGAACCTTTTTTGAAAATTGGTACAACTAGACAGGTGCTCAAACTTCGCTACAGCTTCTCCAGGATTCCTTGCCCCCCCAATCCCCTCAACACCAAGGACTGACAACGCTTGTCCCTCTCAGCCATCTCTCAGCTCTTCCCGAATAACAGCTCTGTCAGGGGGGTCTGGGGTCCCAGAGGTTGGAGCAGCCTATGGTTGGGGGTGTTCCCTTGTCTCAGTGGATGAAGATGTTGCTGAGGAAGTAAGGGCTTTCACCTGAGCTTTTATATTTGCAATCACAAAACTCATCCCTCATATTTGTTGAAGAAGTTGGCAGACAGTCTCATCCATATGCAAAGCATTGTTGCCAGAGGACTTGTTTGTGTAGCCTTATGCAAGCGACATCTAGTGCACACAAACTGAATGCCCTGTCCATTATACTGCAGGATGGTGTTAAGAACCTGCTGTGGGAGTCCAGAGCACATCTCAGTGCTGTGCATCCCTGACTCACAAGTCACAACTGATAGCTTCCTCTCCTACATCTGTCGCAAGAACCACATAGTTGCTGACCACACACTCCAGCAGGTCTAGTGACTTCCTCATTATCAGCTTTAGTGTTAGCATTACTGGTACCTTCTTCATGAGTCTTCGTTTTTTAATTTCTAGTTGGGTGAGTCATGACAACTGTATGCAGCTAACACTCGTAACATTAACACTAACACTAATCAATTTGAGAAAACTGTGTGATTAAACAGCCTTTGTTTAAACCCTTCACACATCAAATATCTTCCTTATTGTGTAAGCAATACATTTGGTAACATAATGGAAAAATTGATACTGCCTATAACCAAACCCCAGTCTTACTGTACTGCCAACCAGGCAGTGTTGGAAAAGTTTATGTTTGTTGGTTACATATACACCAACACATTTTGTACTCCCAAATTGTGACTGGTAAAAATTGATTTTTTTGTACTCCTCAGAAATATTTATTGTTTATTAACTAATAAAAGTGTTTGTTGCAGAGAAAACCTGTTCATAAAAGGTTGACTTCTAGCTTGGAAAGTTGGGCTGAATTGTAGCCAACACCACAATTACCTCCATCCACCCACTGCCACTGGATTAAAATAAAAGCTTAGGCAAAGACAAACCCAAGTCCCAACTTGAACTGTTAACAAAACAAACAAAGTTATAAAGTTCCCTTGAACAAACCCAACTCACAAGGCAAACACCGTCAGCAAAACAAAATCTCCACCGTGCCTTTCACGCGGGTTATTTGCGCTGAAAGCGTCGCAATCCGTAAAGTCTCGGCAATTAATTTATCGTAACATCGCAACACAACAGCCACAGCGTAGAGGCCGGGAAATAGAATATAGATCGCTGACGGCTGACGGTCTGCTAACCCCCTCCTCCCCCGGGTCAACAACTTGACGGCTGACGGCCCGCTACACACCCCCCTCCCCCCCCCCCACTCAACAACTTTTTGGAAATACGCCACTGGATTTGCTCCCCCCCCCCCCCCCAAACCCACGGATCCTCCCCGGACTGATTTGGTCATTAGTCCTTGATTTTCTTTATAAAAATAGAGATAGACGAATTGTAGTTCCTGATGATCTTGTCATACCCCATTAGTTTCAAATCGATTGTTCCAAAACTCTGTCTGTGGTAGTGTTCTGATTGGTTTTAGAGATAGGGTCACTTAACGTGACCTGGTGACCTGACCTGACATGACTCTGACATTAAATTTAGTCAGAAGATGCAAAAGAGATGTATCAATAGCTGTGCCAAATTTCATGGCGCTGCGTGGAACGGTTCCGGATATATCGACCTGAGAGACTGACGAGAGTACAACTATTGGGAGTACAAATGTAATTAGAGTAGGTCCCTATGCCACAACACCGTGTGACCTACTCCAATTGCCCCACCAATTATTCTCCAGCCTCAGAAGGAGAACAAGTACTCTGTAAAAGAGTAACAATTACTTTGCTGACAGAAAAACGCACTGGGATGCTGTTATCTCAGTAACATGTTGACTCACATTTGTGACGTCAGAAGCCTATTCGGTTCTGACCAATCGACTAGCTTGATTGAGAGCTGGAACAGTATGGATAGCCGTTAGCTCCCTTGTACCTGTGACGTTTGCCATTCGCTCATAGAATAGTAGAGAGTAGTGAAACTACATTCTTTGTCATTGTTTGTTGGTGACGCACACACAGCGCACACGTGAGTTGTGATTACTGATTATTGTGGGGTTGACCTCACAGTGGGTATTTTTTTTGAGTAGCATTGAAATCATTATAATTATATGATATGAAGGCCAGTTCGTGATTTGAAATGTTATTGGGTTGGAGAGCCAGACTGGAAAAAAACACTAAAAGTGACTCATTTGACATGGACACATTTCCTGGTTATGACCGCCAGGCCCCATGTTGATGTAACGGTTTTCCGGCATTGTTCTGAATTGTTGTCCTGAAAAAGAAAATGTGTGCTTAGGTAGGTATACATTGCTTTTCTGCATGAATGCATAGGTGCTTACCAAGAATTGTCAGCACATTTTGATCTGGGGAATTTAGTTTTGTAGTTTATCATTCATAATTATTCATTAGTATATCAGTATTTATTTTTGGCCTACCATCAGGTTATTTTTGTACTCTTTGTTTGCAAAGATATGTACTCCTCCACCAACGAAAAGAAGTAGAATTCCCACCCTGCAACCAGGCTTTACGGTCAGCAGGATGTAGCAGGATGGTGGTTGACAGGATGATGTTTGGCTTGATGGAAAGTATTTTATGATAATTTCTTCAAACTTGATACCAATATGATATATTTTAATTCCAAAATGTCCAAAGGGCAAAAAACAGTGCACCTGAATTGTCCCGAAAATCTTGAGAGGTTTGTCGGCTTCAAATATTACATTTTGAGTCATATAATTAATAATATACAGCCTTACAACTTGTTTTCTTTTAGCATGAAGCAAATCCAGTTGTATAGTCTATTATCCTACAAAACTGATTAATAAAACTGGAGCCAATGACTGATGTAAACCTCTGATGTAATAATGTGAAGTAAATATCTATTAGGCCTTACAATAACAATTTATCTACCTCTTCACCATCACCTTACTGCTTTTTTCTGTGACATGGTAACAGATGGTCTGAACAGCTAATCCCTATTGCTATTGGGCATTTACAAATAGGTACAACTGCGGGAAGATTCCTGTTTTACACACTTTCCCAGAAAACGGTCAAATTCCGCTTTTGCACACTATCACTATATCCTATAGGTACTCGCAGTCACAGCTCACATTGTGATTTAAAATTGCAACAGTCACTTTCAATGATTGATTTGTGCTCTAAAATGGAAAATTTATATTGGAAGTGTTAACTAAACAGTGTAATCATGTAAAAGGTCTGATTAAAGTTTAAACCCAACCCAAACATCAAAGTGTGCAGGACCAACTAACCACTCACACTCAGGGGGGTGTCATCCCGGGATTCCCAATGTATCGGCTGCCGAGCGGCTCAACATTTAGCGATGACGTCACTGGTGCTGTTTTCCAGTCGTGGCCAGCTCCGTCGCCGCAGCTGCGCTTTCGAGCGTTTTGCGGTCTTTTGACGGGTGTTGACGAGAGCAGCAATTTGAATTCGTCGCCGTTAGATAAGTATGTTATGTTCCAAGTCTATTTTTTTAAGTTTGTTTTTAGCATGTCTTGAACATTAAGCCAAAACAATGCAATTTGCAACAATTCCAGGTACAACGCATGGCCGTCTCACCCCTCGGCCAGACTAGAGCAGGATATGGCCGTCTCGCCCCTCGGCCAGACCGGGGCAGCGTACGGCCGTCTTGCCCCTCGGCCGGGCCGGGGCAGCGTATGTTCGTCTCGCCCCTCAGCCAGACCAGGGCAGCGTATGGCCGTCTCCTCCCTCAGCCGGACCGGGGCTGAGTATGGCCGTCTCATCCCTCAGTCGGACCGGGGTAGCGTACAGCCGTCTCACCCCTCAGCAGGACCGGGGCAGCGTACGGCCGTCTCGCCCCTCAGCCGGACCGGTGCAGCATATGGCCGTCTCGCCCTTTAGCCAGACCGGTGCAGCATATGGCCGTCTCGGCTCTCAGCCAGACCGGGGCAGCGTGTGACCGTCTCGCCCCTCAGCCGGACTGGTGCAGCGTATGCCTGTCTCGCCCCTCAGCCAGACCGGAGCAGCATATGGCCGTCTCACCTATCAGTAAAGTAACCTTGGTCTCACCCATCAGCCAGACCGGGGAAGCGAACGGCCGTCTCGCTCATCAACCGGACCGAGGCAGCGTACGCCCGTCTCACCCCTCAGCCGGACCAAGGCTATGTAAACCAGGCAGACCGCTCCGGCCGAAAAAGTGGCGACAACTCGTAATTTAGTTGCAACGACCCCGCAGCTGCTGTGACGCGGATGAGGGTCTCGCGGCCGGCCGGCCGGTCGCCTACGTAGGATTAACGCGTAGACCCCTCCCGCTTTTTTGTCGCTTGGTTCCTTTGTTTGTTGGCTGATTTTTAAACTTAAGCTGTTTATTTACCAAAAATTAAGCGTTGTATTGGGTGCCGTTGCGAAAATTGCAATCTGACCCAAAGTTTTTAAGTTATGGGCCGGAACAGTTTGCTGCCCGGTGATTCCGGCCGGCCGCGTACTCCCCCCGTTTTTTCCCCGCTCGGTCCCTTCGTTTACCGGCCGATTGTTACACTTAAGATGTCTATATACCACAAATTAAGCGATGTATTGGATGACTTTGAGAAAATCGCAATGCAACCCAATTTTTGTGTTAAGTTATGGGCCGGTAAATTCCACTGACCGTCGATTCCGGCCGGACCGCCGTACGTAAAACGCCAACGCGCACGTTCCTCCGGTGTGTGTCGCCTGATTTATTCATTTGCCGACCTAGTGTTACAATTAAGATAACAAGCTGTCACAAATTGAACGATGTATATTATGCCGTTGAGAAAATTGTCATCGGACTCAAACTATTTACATTTTGGGCCGGCAAAGTTAACCGTCCTTTGGCTCACGATGGCAGACCGGACAGCCATCACATACAATACTCAAACAGTGATAACACTCAAATAGTCTGAATTTAAATCATGCGGCCCATATTATGGCTAAGGAAAAATTGCACTAGGCTTACCTGATAAATAAAACAAAGTTGCTGATATAACAGTTGACAATTTGCGATGATAACGTATGACAGTTCTTGGCAAAGGCCAAAGCATACCCACAAAATAGATATTCTCATCTTTTTTGACGAGTTTCATGAAAATCTGATTAGATAAGTCGATTGTCAAATGCATTCAAGCAATTCAAAGTAACTGTTTAAAATTACACTTCCCGCCCGCGTCTCCGCACCATACCGTCACCATCCCACCCGCCCACCGCGTCTCCAGTCGACGCCGACCCACCAGGCGCCGCCATTGGCGGATCCAGAAGGGAAGTGGTGGGGGGGAGGGGAACGTTTTTTTTTTTGGGTGGGGATTCCAAAAAGTCTCACACAATTCTGAAAACTCATCGGATTTCGTTTGCTTATGCATTGATAGCTGATTTAAAACAAACTTTCCTTAGTAAAAGTTGCTTGGATTTTGTTCTATATCAGGAAATGTGTCAATTTTGCGCCGATTTCAGGTTTGTCTAGAAGTTTGTCGGGGGGAGGGGCATGGCCACCATACCCTCCCCCCCCTCCCCCTGGATCCGCTAGTGGGTGCCGCGGCGAGACGCAATGTGTTTTTGCCTGTGGAGACCAGTGCAGAAAATCCGAGATCTTTGGTCACAGCCCAGTCACGGCCACGGCATGAGCTGGCAAGTCACAGCTTTAGTCACGGCGCTGCAATGCTAACCCTATGGCGCTGGCCTTGCCAGTCACAGCTTCAGTCACGGCCGTGACCAGATCTGGTACAAGCGCTGGGACGCTGGGACCAGAATTCTGCAACTCTAGTTGCCTGGCAACGCACGCGCCAGGGCGCTGTACGTGGCAGGAGCTCTCCCACCCCGTGCGGTCTCTATATAGTAAATACGTCACGTTACATCGCATCAGAATTAATTGACCTTTCACATATACATTTGTATAACTCTCAAAGTTTTCTCAAACTAGGAAAAAATCCTCGAAAAGCTCCTAGACGCCCATGCCCTCCGCACGGCGCCATGCAATTAACGTTACGTAAGCAAATGATGTTCGGCTATTCTGACCCTCATCCTCGTCATCAGCCGTCGACCAATGAGCGTGGAGAATGTCAGACGCTGATTGGCCAAAAAGCTGTTGGCAGCAAAACCTGGCTCATGAGCAGATGCGTGAACAAGGCCAAGCTGCGGACGTTGCTAATATTTGTCGCCCTTTTTCCTCATGTTAAATAGGCGGAGCGGACCCCCCTGAGCCGGACCGAGACAGCGTACGGCCGTCTCGCCCCTCAGCCGGACCAATGCAGCATATGACCGTCTCGCCCCTCAGCCAGACCGGGGGAGCGTGTGGCCGTCTCGCCCCTCATCCGGACCGGTGCAGCGTATAGCCGTTTCACCCCTCAGCCAGACCGGGGCAGAGTATGACCGTCTCGCCCCTCAGCCAGACCGGGGCAGTGTATAGCCGTTTTACCCTTCAGCCAGACCGGGGCAGCGTATGGCCGTCTCGCCTCTCAGTCAGACCGGGGCAGCGTATGGCCGTCTCGCCTCTCAGTCAGACCGGTGCAGCGTATGGCCGTCTCGCCCCTCAGCCATACCGGGGCAGTGTATGGCCGTTCCTCCCTCACCCCCCCCCCCCCTCAGCCGGACCGGGACAGCGTATGGCCATCTCAACTCTCAGTCAGACCGGTGCAGTGTATGGCCTTCTCGCCAGTCACACATCACACAGACCGGGGCAGCGTATGGCCGTCTCCTCCTTAGCATGCATTAAGGGGGGGATAATTATCCGCGGTAAACGTAATCTTAAATAGGATCGTACCTTAGGCGCATCTTTCCGTATCCCGTTCGAAATATTCGCACCGCACCAAGCCGCGTGAGGCGACTGCCGAGTCGGGCCCAAGGATGAGAGAGGTAGAGTCATCCGGGGATTTTAGCGCCCCAATCGCACCCATTATCATGACGTCACTGGTGCTATGGTCCGACTCGGCTGTCATCGCACGCGGCTCGGTGCGGTGCGAATATTTCGAACGGGATACGGATAGTTTCGCCTAAGGTACGATCCTATTTAAGATTACGTTTACCGCGGATAATTATCCCTCCCTTAATTCATGCTATGGGGGAGACGGCCATGCGCTGCCCGGTCTGTGTGAGGGGCGACTGGCGAGACGGCCATACGCTGCACCGGTCTGACTGAGCTGTGAGACGGCCATACGCTGCACCGGTCTGACTGAGCGGTGAGACGGCCATACGCTGCCCCGGTCTGTCTGAGGGGTGAGATGGCCATACGCTGCCCCGGTCTGGCTGAGGGGAAAGGAGAGAGACGGCCATACGCTACCCTGGTCTGGCTGAAGGGTGAGTCTGCCATACGCTGCCCCGGTCTGGCTGAGGGGCGAGACGGCCATACGCTGCACCGGTCTGACTGAAGGGTGAGACGGCCGTACGCTGCCCCGGTCTGACTGAGGGGTGAGACGGCTATACGCTTCCTCGGTCTGGCTGAGGGGAGACGGCCAAACGCTGCCCCGGTCTGGTTGAGGAACGAGACGGCATACGCTGCGAGTCTGACTGAGGGGTGAGACGGCCATACGCTGCCCCGGTCCGACTGAGGGGGGGGGGGGGGGGCAGACGGCCATACGCTGCACCAGTCTGACTGAGGGGTGAGACGGCCATACGCTGCTCCAGTCTGACTGAGGGCGAGACAGTCATACGCTGCACCGGTCTGACTGAGGGGTGAGACGGCCATACGCTGCCCCGGTCTGACTGAGAGAGAGACGGCCATACGCTGCCCCGGTCCGACTGAGGGGAGGGGGGGGGGAAGACGGCCATACGCTGAACCGGTCTGACTGAGGGGTGAGACGGCCATACGCTGCCCCGGTCTGACAGAGGGGTGAGACGGCCATACTCTGCCCCGGTCTGACTGAGAGCGAGACGGCCATACGCTGCCCCGGTCCGACTGAGGGGAGAGGGGGGGGGAAGACGGCCATACGCTGAACCGGTCTGACTGAGGGGTGAGACGGCCATACGCTGCCCCGGTCTGACAGAGGGGTGAGACGGCCATACTCTGCCCCGGTCTGACTGAGGGCGAGACGGTCTGCACCGGTAGCTAGCTGAGGGGCGATACGGCATACGATGCAGATCTGACTGATGGATGAGACGGCCATACGCTGCCCCGGTCTGGCTGAATGGCGAGACGGGCATACGCTGCACCGGTCCGGCTGAGGGGCTAGACGGCCACACGCAGCCCCAGTCTGGCTGAGGGGCGAGAAATGTCATTGTTTTGGGTTAATGTTCAAGATATGCTTAAAAGCTGTAAAAATTTATATTTCAAAAGCATAGACTTGCAACCTAACTAACTAACTTACCTATCTAACTGCGACAACTTCAAATTGCCGCTCGTCAACACCCGTCAAAAGACCACAAAACGCTCGAAAGCGCAGCTGCGGCGACGGGGCTGGCCACGATTGGACCAGAGCATCAGTGACGTCATCGCTAATTCGGCAGCCGATACATGGGGAATGCCGGGATGACACACACCGGTGGCCGTTCGGGAGGTAAAAGTGTCCTGGGGCGGGGTGCAGTTAAAAACAGTTTTTGCTAATTGCGCGGCCATTCCTGCGCAGGTGATATGATACTTCGGAGGGGGAGGCCGCTAAATTATTATGGCACCTACTTAAAGGGAAATAATGACCTTTTTCCACTAAAATGGAGTTAGCACTTGAAATCGCCAGACGAGATCAAAATATATTGTAAATTCATCACATTTTGCATGAAAAATTTCCTACCGAAAGATATTTCAAGTTAAAGTTGATAAGCGTTCCACACTTTTAACGACCGGTACTTGCACTATTTCTGACCTTTTGTCAAGTACTTTTGGTCCTCATCAAACTGCGGGCTTTTCCCGTATTATTTTTTACGCAATGGAGTGGAAAATATATTGTGCGTTCTGCTTGTTGTGATTATATGCCCGGCGATCTTCTAAAACTAACAGCGATTGGAAAAAGTGGCAATAAAATCGGAAGCTCATCGATGCACATCAACGCGGCATAGTTAGTGGTTGCGACCCTCAATTTTTGCAATTCGATTCATTTGTTTTCAACATTAGGAGTTGTGTATAGTTTGTCTGTGGCTGTATATAACACTATGCTTTATTTTATCATGAAAAATAATAATTTTTCCCAAAAAAACTAACGAACAATAACACAAAACTGGCAATTAAATCAGAAGCTCATCGATGCACATCGACGGCGACCTATTTAGCGTCGGCGATTTGTTTACAAAGTCATTGTCATGCTTCTCGGCGCACTTAACCATCTCGGCGCACTTGGCGAGTTGTTCCTGATTAGTATAGCCAAGTCCCGTAGCAGGCTTTGTTAATGACGTCATTGGTGCCATTCTTGTGTAGCATTGCAAAATATATCTGATTTCGAGTTGAAAGCTAATTAAAGACTTATTCAAATGATTGTTTTTAAGTTTGAATTTTCTTGTTAATCATTATTATAGGTATTTTATCACTGTATTTCATAGTAGTTGACACTTCAGAAACTTGTGACGTAATAATATTGTATCCAATATGCATTTCCCTCACCTTTTGCCATTGTGGCGCAGTGCCGAGTGCTTTGCGAATACTAGCTTGCCTGGGGTTCAATTCATTCCGCTCTTATTTTATTCGAGTTGGTATAGTTTGCATGTTGTTGTTATTCATGACTTATACTGATAGTCAGTCATGCATCACGGATGCTTCACGGATTGCTTCACGGATCAGAGCGCTGCTCGAACGCATGCTAGTAGCGCTTTCGTTCTCCATGGCAACCAGGCGTGAGCCAATGAAAAGCCAGAACGTATTCCCTTTCTGGCTTTTGATTGGCTGACGCCTGGTTGCCATGGAGAACGAAAGCGCTACTAGCGGGTGTCCGAGCAGCGCTCAGTTTGATCGGAAATGTCACAGAGGCTCCACAAATGCCGCACTCGATGTTAACAATGGTAGGGAAGGACGAATTTGTCAATGACCTTCATGATGTACACAAGGTACTTGTTTTGTATTTCTTCCAAACTTACAACTTTGAATTTGGGAATAATTTTATTTAATTCTTAAATTTAAATAAAATAATTTTAAAAATATAACGGGAGCCTAAGAAATTGTTGCTAACAAAATCAAAAGGTCATTATTTCCCTTTAACATGCATGTGCCAGGCCTTGCGTGAAAAACGGTTAATAAAGTCGATCAGTTGTTGAAATGTAAGTTTAATATGACGTCTATTTGAATGCACAGCAACTTAAAGTATGTTTACTCAAATACAGCATACGTAAGTTTGATTTTTATCATGACCAAGCATTGCTACTACCGCTGCGAACTTTACGCCTACGATCCTCCGTTCTGGAGATCTTCAAATCGGCTGACGCATAAACCGAACTGTTGAACACGTTCATCAATTCAGTTCGACGTGCACATTCACATTCGCGTGACACATTCACGGTACCCGTGGTACACACTGATCATAATTAAATTTGGCAGACTAACAGAGCTATTCCTCCTCTCTCAGAAAATATATGTGTGTATTTGTGACATTCAAAATCATAGGAGATATCGGCAGTTACAGTTCAAGGTCATAGGGGTTATCTGAGGTCATGAAAATGGCTGACCCCGTCGATTTCGATACAAATTTGCATAATCATAGTAGAAAATACACTCAATTCAAAAATGATATCCTCCAGCTATGACATTCAAAATGGCGTCCAAAAATGACATTCATAGTTCAAGGTCAAATCGGCGGCCCCCGTTGATTGTTGCCAAATTTGGTAGACAACTAGAGCTCTTCTTTCTGTTTCAGAAAATATATGTGTCTATCTGTGACGTTCAAAAATAGAACAGATATGGGTGATCAAAGCTTGCGGTCATTGTGGGCAAAAACGGTCATTAAGATGGCGGTCCCCTCGGATTGCGTTGAGAATCGGCACAAACATTGACCTTAGGAAGCTCCACAATGTCACCAAATGGCTATTCGTGACATTTTCAAATAAAGCTTCCAGGGGCGTCCAAACTTCGAAAATGGCACCTCTTCACGTGTTAACATGTGATCATTCAGAGCCATAGAACTATAGCAGAACTCCACCTATAAATTCAAAACTTGGAATATATATGCAGGAGGCATATATACAGATTTTGAGAAAGTGATTAGTTGTGACAATCAAAGCCAGTCACACCACATGACCTGGAAATATGTTCAAAATGTGAAATCGATAGAAAATTGCGAAAATCCTCTCTCAGTGGTGATTAACACGCTTCCACAGCGCAAAAATGTGCATGTTACACAAACGTGTGTCCGTGTATTCCAATGACGGGTCTTTTGGCCTATAAATATGTGACGTATTGTAAACATACCGTAGTTGCGTGCTGTATATAGACCGTAGGTACCCTGCCATCTAGGGGCAGACAGGTAAAGGTGTGACCTTGGAGCAGGGGGGTTGGTTGTGTACGTAGCGTGGAGTGGCCATCTTGTAGACCTGGAATATACCTTGTTGTGATCTAGAGACCGAGTGTTCAGTAGAGACTGTGGTGAACTAACCAACACGTTACATGGTGTCAGAAACTCGAACCCATTTGAAAGATGAATCCGTCATTTCGCCCTCCAAGTGAGTTAAATGTGGTGTCGCTGAACCTGGCCACCGAGTGGCGGCAATGGCGCCGGGATTGGTCGTATTATGCGACGGCATCAGAGCTGTCTGCCAAGCCGCCGCCGGTGCAAGTGGCTGTGTTTTTTAACTGTGCGGGGCGAGGCGCGCAAGAAGTCGCCTCCCATTTCACGGAATGGAGAGAGGAGCACGGACTGGCAGCGCTGCTTGAGCAGTTCGAGACCTTTTGTATCCCGAGGCAAAACGTGATCTTGGAACGATACTACTTCTATAATCGAAGCCAGCAGCCTGGAGAGTCTGTGGCCCAGTTTGTGTCTGGACTGCGGTCCCTCGCTGCGACATGTGAGTTTCCAGATGAGGAAAACATGTTAAGGGACCGGGTCGCCATAGGCGTGCGAGATCCCCGGGTCCAACAGGCTTTACTCAAAAGGTCAGACTTGACCCTGCCTAAGGCCCTGGACATTGCCTTGGCTGAAGAGGCAGCAGGTCGTGATGTCAAAGTGATGGGTGGGCAGGAACAGCAGCCCACTTTTGCTGCAGTGTCAGAAGGTTGTGCCGCTGTCGTGGGTGGTACTTCCCGGCAGTGCAAGTTTTGTGGACGTTCCCATGTGATGAACAGGCAGATGTGCCCCGCGTGGGGAAAACAGTGTATCGCATGTGGTAGTGCCAATCATTTTGCAAGAAGTGAGGTTTGTCGCGAACAGACTGACCGCCCTACCGGCGGACAGGCAGGTTCTACCGGCCGACAGGCAGCGCGCCCTGCCGGTGGACGGTCGGGACGGCCGCCGCCGTCTGGTCAGTGGCAGCGGGAGCAGACCAGGTGGGGCAGACCAGGCCAGCACCTGACTGCTGCCGTCCAGTCACAGTCGTCGGGAGCCCCAGACGAAGATGGGACTCCAGCTTCAGAGCACGACATCATGACGTCTGTGTGTGACGGCTTTCCAAGTAAGGCTCATAAAACACTGTACACGAGGGCGGGACAGCCAGTGACATTTCTGATCGACTCGGGCGCGGAGTGTGATGTCATTCCCCGTGCTGAGTATGTACGCATCACCGGGGATGACCGAGGGGCTCGCCTCAAGCCATGCTCCACAGCGTTGAGGATGTATGACGGTGGTTTGGTGTACAGCGATGGGAAGGTCGAACTAGACTTACGTAACTCAGTGTCAGCGCGCCGATGTGTATTGCAATGCAAAGTTGTGAAAGGGGCCATCGCACCTATCCTGAGCTTGAAAACCTCCTTGCGGCTGGACCTCCTTGAAGTAAAGGACTGCGACCCATTAGATTATGTGTATCTCCCCTCGCAGTGCCATGTGACCCCTGAGGGATCCTCATGTGAACAGCCGTCCGCTCCCACTGGGTCAGCCACTCACCCTCCTGACAGTCGGTCCCGGATTTTAGAGCAGTATCAGGATGTCTTTGACAAACAGAGAGTGGGCCTGGTGGCAGACAATTATGAGATTGTCACCGATCCGACCGCTGTACCGGTTGTTGATGCGCCCCGCCGAGTTCGGATCCACGTCAGGGACAAACTAAAAAAGAAACTGGACGAGCTCGAAGCTCTGGGCGTCGTCTCCCCCATCGTCGAACCCACCGAGTGGGTTTCGCATCCGGTTATCGTGGATAAGCCGTCTGGAGATATCAGACTGTGCATTGATCCCCGCCACCTGAACAAGGCGGTACGTCGACAGCACTATCCGACGCCGACAGTGGACGAGGTTACGACACGTCTGACCGGTGCTAAAGTGTACAGTGTGGTAGACGCGGCGAATGCTTTCTGGCAAATTGGGCTTTCCGAAGCGTCGGCACGTCTGTGCTGCTTCCATACTCCCTTCGGGAGGTATGTCTGGAACCGGCTGCCCTACGGGGTCAAATCCAGCCCAGAAATCTGGCAGAGGACCATGCATGACCTTGTCAGTGGCCTGCAGGGTGTCGAGGTCATTGCCGATGACGCGGTCATCTTCGGCCGGGGAGAGTCGCTCGCGGAGGCCGAGCGAGATCATGACCTGAATCTGAGAGCGTTCCTCGATCGCGCTCGTGCTAGGAACCTAGTCCTGAACCCAGTAAAGTTCCGGTATAAGGTACCCGAGATCAAGTGGATGGGACATGTACTGACGTCCGACGGCGGAATGCAACCGGACCCGGTAAAGGTAGTAGCTGTGCAGGAGTATCCAGCTCCCACCGATGTGGCTAGTCTGAAGAGGTTCTTGGGAATGGTCAGTTTTTTGTCGCGTTACATCCCGAACGTCTCAAACCTGCTCGCTCCTCTCCGCGCATTAACGCAGTCTCGCAACGCGTGGGCATGGTCTCATGTGTGTCAAGACGCATTTGACGAGGTAAAGCGGTTACTGACTACTGCGCCGGTTCTGAAGTTTTACAATCCAAGGGCAGAAGCGACAGTTCAGTGCGATGCGTCCAGCTTTGGTCTCGGTGCAGTTCTGTTACAGGATGGACACCCTATCACGTACTGCTCACGGTCACTCACGTCGTGTGAAGTAGCATATTCCCAGTTGGAAAAAGAGCTTCTCGCGATCACATTTGCCATGACACGCCTGGATCAATATGTGTATGGTCGGCACGTGACGGTGGAGACGGACCACAAACCCCTTGTGGCGATTGTCGCCAAACCACTGTGTGATGCCCCCCTGCGTCTTCAACGCATGATTCTGCAGCTTCAGAGATACGATTTTGACCTCGTCTATCGGCCTGGGTCACAGGTCCCCGTCGCCGATGCACTCAGCAGAGCTCCGCTTAACAAGTTGCAGGCGGCATTTGCGACGGAGATCTCGTCACTTCGGCTGATTGATGGAATATCCGTGTCTCCACAGCGGCTGGAGGTGATCCAGGCGACTACGAGTTCTGATCCCGTTCTCACCGCGGTCATTCGACAGCTACAGACGGGCTGGCCGGAACATAGACGCCGCCTACCGGACAGCCTGCGGCAGTTCCATGCTTTCCGTGAGGAACTGACCGCCCAAGACGGGTTACTGTATAAGGGGCGGTGTCTCGTGATCCCAACCTCCTTGCAACGTGATATCGTTGCTCGCCTGCACAGCACGCACATAGGAGTTGCGTCCATTCTCAGGCTGGCGCGCCAAAATGTGTTCTGGGTTGGCATGTCCAGCATGATCAGAGAAGCGATCCTCCGGTGTCCTGTGTGCCTGGCGTATCGGCCCTCGCAGGCGGCTGAACCTCTCCTGCCGCATGATATTCCGAGCCGGCCATGGGAAAAGGTGGCCATAGATTTGTTTGAGTTGCGTGGCTCCACCTATCTTCTGCTGGTGGATTACTACACCAATTTTGTAGAGATTGAACCCCTTGCACGTTATACGGCGGCCCATGTGATATCGGCCTTAACCTGCCAGTTTGCTCGGTATGGCCTGCCCGAGACACTGGTTAGTGACAATGGGCCCCCGTTCAGTAGTGACGTGTTCCGTGCCTTCGTCATTGCTCTCGATATCCGGCACACGACTTCTAGCCCGAGATATCCTCAGTCCAACGGGAAGGTCGAGAACTCAGTCAAAACTGTGAAAAGTCTGATGAACAAAGCTCTCGCTGACGGCAAAAATCCCCTCTGGGCATTGATGATGTGGCGGAATGCTCCAAGTGAAGGGATGACCGTCTCTCCTGCGCAGAAATTGTTTGGGCGGGCCTGTCGCACGTTCTTACCGACGCGTCGGTCCAACCTGCTCCCGTGCTACCCCACGGCAGTGCCAGAGATTCTGGCGCGACAGAAAGCCCGTCAGGCCTCGTACCATGATCGGAAGGCCAGACCTTTACTTCCATTGGTTCTCGGCCAGTCAGTACGGATGCGGCTTCCGGGCCAGGAAACGTGGTCCCCTGGTGTGTGTGTCCGAACAGCGGGCCCTCGCTCGTATTGGGTGCGTGTTGGGGGAGTCCTGTACCGCCGTAATCGCCGGCAGCTTCTGAGCACGACAGAACCTCTGCCCCCGCCGTTAGTCCCAGAACCACTCCTTCCACCCGCTCGGCCGGTGTCTGTGGAGGTCTCTCCAGAAGCAGGTGGCGAGGGTCCGGTGCCGGTGTCCCCGCCATGGTCCCCGCTAGGTGTTCTGCGGTCTCCTTCTCGTACCCCTCTCCAGAGACCACAGCCGGCCTCACCCCCCGAACCCGGGTCAGTGCCTGTTGATACTAGCGGGCCTCCATCACGTCCGTCTATCCCTATCCGCAGATCAGAGCGAACCGGCCGCCCCCCGCGTTATCTAGCTGATTATGTGCCGCGTTAGGTCATAGCGGTCCGTGTGCTACAGAGCGTGGTAATCATAGGTAGGTGACTTCTGTTGCCGTGTGTTTGTTCGTTTGCCTTGTTCTCAACCCTATGTTCGCACTTAAGCTGAGAATGTTCGTTGGTTGTAGTGTGGTACACTGATACATGGCCTCAGGCTGTGCGATGTCCATGTCGGCGTCTGTTCGTTGTCGTTACAGAAGAGGAGATGTGACGTATTGTAAACATACCGTAGTTGCGTGCTGTATATAGACCGTAGGTACCCTGCCATCTAGGGGCAGACAGGTAAAGGTGTGACCTTGGAGCAGGGGGGTTGGTTGTGTACGTAGCGTGGAGTGGCCATCTTGTAGACCTGGAATATACCTTGTTGTGATCTAGAGACCGAGTGTTCAGTAGAGACTGTGGTGAACTAACCAACACGTTACAAAATATTTATTAACTTGCCTACAAAGGCAAAAATGCATATTCGCGAAGGACCATTTTGATATTCGGCACATAAATGGTCCCCTCGGATTGCGTCGAAAATTGGCACAAACATTAACCTTAGGCAGCTCCACAATGTCACCAAATGGCTATTCGTGACATTTTCAAATAAAACCTCCAGGGGCGTCCACACTTTGAAAATGGCACCTCTCCACGTGTTAACATGTGATCCTTCAGAGACATAGAAACTATAGCAGGACTCCACCTACAAATTCAAACATGGCACATATATGCAGAAGGCATGTATACAGATTTTGAGAAAGTGATTAGTTGTGACATTCACAGCCAGTCACACCACATGACCTGGAAATATGTTCAAAATGTGAAATCGATAGAAAATTGCGAAAATTCTCTCTCAGCGGTGATTAACACGATTGCACAGCGCCAAAATGTGCATGCTACATAAACGTGCGTCCGTGTATTCCAATGATGGGTCTTTTTGCCTATATATATTTATTAGATTGCCTGCAAAGGCAAAAATGCATATTCGCGAATGTCCATTTTGATATTCGACAATTTTTTTATTTAAATTCTATGCCGCCACCCCTCGGATTGCGTCGATAATCGGCACAAACATTGACCTTAGGCAGGTCCATAATATCGCCAAATGGCTATTCGTGAGATTTTCAAATAAAACCTCCAGGGGCGTCCACACTTCGAAAATGGCACCTCTCCACGTGTTAACATGTGATCAGTCAGAGACATAGGAACTATAGCAGGACTCCACCTATAAATCCAAAACTTGGCATATATATGCAGGAGGCATGTATGCAGATTTTGAGAAAGTGATTAGTTGTGACATTCAAAGCCAGTCACACCACATGACATGGAAATATGTTCAACAAGTGAAATCGATAGAAAATTGCGAAAATCCTCTCTCAGCGGTGATTAACGCGCTTCCACAGCGCAAAAATGTGCATGTTACACAAACGTGCGTCCGTTTATTCCAATGACGGGTCTTTTGGCCTATAAATATTTATTAACTTGCCTACAAAGGCAAAAATACATATTCGCGAATGTCCATTTTGATATTCGGCACATACGCGGTCCCCTCGGATTGCGTCAATAATCGGCACAAACATTGACCTTAGGCAGCTCCACAATGTCACCAAATGGCTATTCGTGACATTTTCAAATAAAGCCTCCAAGGGCGTCCACACTTTGAAAATGGCACTTCTCCACGTGTTAACATGTGATCATTCAGAGACATAGAAACTATAGGAGGACTCCCCCTATAAATTCAAAACTTGGCATATATATGCAGGAGGCATGTATACAGATTTTGGGAAAGTGATTAGTTGTGACATTCAAAGCCAGTCACACCACATGACATGGAAATATGTTCAACATGTGAAATCGATAGAAAATTGCGAAAATCCTCTCTCAGCGGTGATTAACGCGATTGCACAGCGCAAAAATTTGCATGTTACATACACGTGCGTCCGTGTATTCTAATGATGGGTCATTTTGCCTATACATATTTATTAGATTGCCTACAAAGGCAAACATGCATATTCGCGAATGTCCATTTTGATATTCGACACATACGCGGTCCCCTCGGATTGCGTCGGTAATCGGCACAAACATTGACCTTGGGCAGCTCCACAATGTCACCAAATGGCTATTCGTGACATTTTCAAATAAAGCCTCCAGGGGCGTCCACACTTTGAAAATGGCACCTCTCCACGTGTTAACATGTGATCTTCAGAGCCAAATAAATTATAGCAGGACTCCACCGATCAATTCAGAACTTGGCTCCGCCCGACACCCACGGTAAGTGACCCCTTCCATCCGACACCCACGATGAGTGCCCCGCTCCACCCGACACCCACGGTGAGTGCTCGCTCCATCCGACACCCACGGTGAGTGTCCCACTCCATCCGACACCCACGGTGAGTGCCCCGCTCCATCCGACACCCACGGTGAGTACCTCACTCCATCCGACACCCACGGTGAGTGTCCCGCTCCATCCGACACCTGCGGTGAGTGCCCCGGTCCATCCGACACCCACGGTGAATGCCCCGCTCCACCCGACACCCACGGTGAGTGCCCCGCTCCATCCTACACCCACGGTGAATGCCTCGCTCCATCCGACACCCACGGTGAGTGCCCCGCTCTACCCACGGTGAGTGTCCCGCTCCATCCGACACCCACGGTGAGTCCCCCGCTCCATCCTACACCCACGGTGAATGCCTCGCTCCATCCGACACCCACGGTGAGTGCCCCGCTCCACACACGGTGAATGCCCCGCTCCATCCGACACCCACGGTGGGTGCCCCGCTCCACCCGACATCCACGGTGAGTGCCCCGCTCCATCCGACACCCACGGTGAGTCCCCCGCTCCATCCTACACCAACGGTGAATGCCTCGCTCCATCCGACACCCATGGTGAGTGCCCCGCTCCACCCACAGTGAATGCCCCGCTCCACCCGACACCCACGGCGAGTCCCCCGCTCCATCCGACACCCACGGCGAGTGCCCCGCTCCATCCGACACCCACTGTGAGTACCTCGCTCCATCCGACACCCACGGTGAGTCCCCCGCTCCATCCGACACCCACGGTGAGTGCCCCGCTCCACCCGACACCCACGGTGAGTGCCCCGCTCCATCCTACACCCACGATGAGTGCCCCGCTCCACCCGACACCCACGGTGAATGCCTCGCTCCATCCGACACCCACGGTGAGTGCCCCGCTCCATCCGACACCCACGGTGAGTGCCCCGCTCCATCCGACACCCAAGGTGAGAGCCCCGCACCACCCGACACCCACGGTGGGTGCCCCGCTCCACCCGACATCCACGGTGAGTGCCGCGCTCTATCCGACACCCACGGTGAGTCCCCCGCTTCATCCTACACCCACGGTGAATGCCTCGCTCCATCCGACACCCACGGTGAGTGCCCCGCTCCACCCACGGTGAATGCCCCGCTCCACCCGACACCCGCGGTGAGTGCCCCGCTCCATCCGACACGCACGGTGAGTGCCCTGCTCCATCCGACACCCAAGGTGAGTGCCCCGCACCACCCGACACCCACGGTGAGTGCCCCGCTCCATCCGACACCCACGGTGAGTGCACCGCTCCATCCGACACCCACGGTGAGTGCCCCGCTACCCACGGTGAGTGCCCCGCTCCATCCGACACCCACGGTGAGTCCCCCGCTCCACCCGACACCCATGGTGAGTGCCCCGCTCCATCCGACACCCACGGTGAGTGCCCCGCTCCACCCGACACCCATGGTGAGTGCCCCGCTCCATTCGACACCCACGGTGAGTGCCCCGCTCCATCCTACACCTACGGTGAGTGCCCCGCTCCATCCGACACCCACGATGAGTGCCCCGCTCCATCCGACACCCACGGTGAGTACTTCGCTCCATCCGACACCCACGGTGAGTGCCCCGCTCCATCCGACACCCACGGTGAGTCCCCCGCTCCACCCGACACCCACGGTGAGTACCTCGCTCCACCCGACACCCACGGTGAGTGCCCCGCTCCATCCGACACCTACGGTGAGTACCTCGCTCCATCCGACACCCACGGTGAGTGCCCCGCTCCATCCGACACCCACGGTGAGTCCCCCGCTCCACCCGACACCCATGGTGAGTGCCCCGCTCCATCCGACACCCACGGTGAGTGCCCCGCTCCACCCGACACCCACGGTGAGTGCCCCGCTCCATTCGACACCCACGGTGAGTGCCCCGCTCCATCCTACACCTACGGTGAGTGCCCCGCTCCATCCGACACCCACGGTGAGTCCCCCGCTCCACCCGACACCCACGGTGAGTACCTCGCTCCACCCGACACCCACGGTGAGTGCCCCGCTCCATCCGACACCCACGGTGAGTGCCCCGCTCCACCCGACACCCACGGTGAGTCCCCCGCTCCATCCTACACCCACGGTGAGTGCCCCGCTCCACCCGACAACCACGGTGAGTCCCCCGCTCCATCCTACACCCACGGTGAGTCCCCCGCTCCACCCGACACCCACGGTGAGTCCCCCGCTCCATCCTACACCCACGGTGAGTGCCCCGCTCCATCCTACACCCACGGTTAGTGCCCCGCTCCATCCGACACCCACGGTTAGTGCCCCGCTCCATCCGACACCCACGGTGAGTGCCCCGCTCCATCCTACACCCACGGTTAGTGCCCCGCTCCATCCGACACCCACGGTTAGTGCCCCGCTCCATCCGACACCCACGGTTAGTGCCCCGCTCCATCCGACACCCACGGTTAGTGCCCCGCTCCACCCGACACCCACGGTGAGTCCCCCGCTCCATCCTACACCCACGGTTAGTGCCCCGCTCCATCCGACACCCACGGTGAGAGCCCCGCACCACCCGACACCCACGGTGAGTGCTCCGCTCCACCCGACACCCACGGTGAGTGCCCCGCTCCATCCGACACCCGCGGTGAGTGCCCCGCTCCACCCGACACCCACGGTGAGTGCCCCGCTCCACCCGACACCCACGGTGAGTGCCCCGCTCCATCCGACACCCACGGCGAGTGCTCCGCTCCATCCGACACCCACGGCGAGTGCCCCGCTCCATCCGACACCTACGGTGAGTGCCCCGCTCCATCCGACACCCACGGTGAGTGCCCCGCTCCATCCGACACCCACAGTGAGTGCCCCGCTCCATCCGACACCCACGGTGAGTGCCCCGCTCCATCCGACACCCACGGTGAGAGCCCCGCACCACCCGACACCCACGGTGAGTGCCCCGCTCCACCCGACACCCACGGTGAGTGCCCCGCTCCATCCGACACCCACGGTGAGTGCCCCGCTCCACCCGACACCCACGGTGAGTCCCCCGCTCCATCCTACACCCACGGTGAGTGCCCCGCTCCACCCGACACCCACGGTGAGTCCCCCGCTCCATCCTACACCCACGGTGAGTGCCCCGCTCCATCCTACACCCACGGTGAGTGCCCCGCTCCATCCTACACCCACGGTTAGTGCCCCGCTCCATCCGACACCCACGGTTAGTGCCCCGCTCCATCCGACACCCACGGTGAGTGCCCCGCTCCATCCTACACCCACGGTTAGTGCCCCGCTCCATCCGACACCCACGGTTAGTGCCCCGCTCCATCCGACACCCACGGTTAGTGCCCCGCTCCATCCTACACCCACGGTTAGTGCCCCGCTCCATCCGACACCCACGGTGAGAGCCCCGCACCACCCGACACCCACGGTGAGTGCCCCGCTCCACCCGACACCCACGGTGAGTGCCCCGCTCCATCCGACACCCGCGGTTAGTGCCCCGCTCCATCCGACACCCACGGTTAGTGCCCCACTCCACCCGACACCCACGGTGAGTGCTCCGCTCCATCCGACATCCACGGCGAGTGCCCCGCTCCATCCGACACCCACGGTGAGTGCCCCGCTCCATCCGACACCCACGGTGAGTGCCCCGCTCCACCCGACACCCACGGTGAGTGCCCCGCTCCATCAGACACCCACGGTGAGTGCCCCGCTCCACCCGACACCCACGGTGAGTGCCCCGCTCCATCCTACACCCACGGTGGGTGCCCCGCTCCATCCGACACCCACGGTGAGTGCCTCACTCCATCCGACACCCACGGTGAGTGCCCCGCTCCATCCTACACCCACGGTGAGTGCCCCGCTCCATCCGACACCCACAGTGAGTGCCCCGCTCCACCCACGGTGAGTGCCCCGCTCCATCCGACACCCGCGGTGAGCGGCACTCACCGGCGGCAGACACAGCGCCAAAATCAGCAGATCGTATTGCTCGGATAGGTCAGAAACAGAGAGTGATCCGTACTCTCCGCTGACTAAGCCACTTCGCAAGGCACAGCGAATCTCCTAACGGCACCGCCATGCACCCACACCAACACGCACACCCACACACAGACAAACACGGCGTCAGCGCGGCCGGCGCGCGGCCAGCTGTAGCTGCCTGAGCCGCCTACTGTCTCGCTCCGAACAGTGAGCTTCCAACCCAACAGACGCCCGATCGTGCCAGGGCCGGCTGCGCGTCGCCAACGCTGCACGCGGAAGACACACCCTGATCGGTCCGGTGGCGATAGGCTGGCACGAAACAATCGCCGACGACAGGCTGCAATCTAGCGAGCACAGAAACGAGCACAATGTGTAAGCTATGCTATTGCGAACATGGAACAATCACGTTTGCGACGTTACTATATTGATGATAATAATAGCAAAACAGTAATTAAGACAACTGTTCCCGTGACTAAATGAACAACGCACATTGCACAACCCACTCAATGATTAAGACGTCCCTTTACGAAGCTATGGAACAAGTGGCAGATAGGGGCCCTATCTGCCTGAGACGGAAACGAAAACAGAACCAGTTATGCAAGGTTTCGAAGACGAATTGTGCCGACAACAACGCAGTGTAATACGACCAAATTGGTCACTACCATTGCGAAAATAAAAAACTTATCAGTAAGTACAACAAACATCACTCTAAATTGCACCATCGAGTTACTGTAGCGATCCATCGATCAATAATACAATTAACTACGATTTCCACACAAACTAAAATCCCAAGCACTGTGGAACAAACGTAAAAGGAATCCCTGTGACAAATCATGCAGCCGCAAGACAGGATGAAGTGAATACAAAGCGGCTGAGATCTACAGCGCCACACCGTAACCAACACTAATCAACGGTGAACAAACAGAACGGGTGTCGAGGCCACCAGCAAGGCAAGTGCGTGTCAACGTGTCACAAACGTGTCACTTATTGTGCGTGTCAACTGGATCCCAACACTCCCACACACCAGCCGGTGTGTGGCCCTATTGGCATGGAGCTTCAACACCATTCACTGGTCCCACTAAGGCTGCTCAGTGCTCAGCCATCCCCGGCCGTGCCGTTGGCGTCCGACTCCGCTGGGCCACCGTCGGAGGCAGCGCCATCTGTGGCCGGCACGGCCAACCGGGGCTTGCTGGAGGTGCCGGTGGCCACCATCGGTTGGCGGCGGCCACCATCGGTTGGCGGCGGCCACCATCAGTTGGCGGTGGCCACCATCGGTTGGCGGCGGCCACCATCAGTTGGCGGCGGCCACCATCGGTTGGCGGTGGCCACTATCAGTTGGCGGTGTCCACCATCGGTTGGCGGCGGCCACCATCGGTTGGTGGCGGCCACCATCAGTTGGCGGCGGTCACCATCGGTTGGCGGCGGCCACCATCAGTTGGCGGCGGCCAACATCAGTTGGCGGCGGCCACTATCAGTTGGCGGTGGCCACCATCGGTTGGCGGCGGCCACCATCGGTTGGTGGCGGCCACCATCAGTTGGCGGCGGCCACCATCAGTTGGCGGCGGCCACCATCAGTTGGCGGTGGCCACCATCAGTTGGCGGCGGCCACCATCAGTTGGCGGCGGCCACCATCGGTTGGTGGCGGCCACCATCCCGGCGAACATCGAGTTGGGCTGTGCATCGGCAGTATCCGTCTGACGACTTCCCAAACTCCACCACCTGAAGAAAAAAAACGGCATCGCACGTTCAGCTGCCAAATATGCATAGGATTCAATGATACCGGACTTCTTCCTGAGTCTGTAACCATGTCAGTCACATTTGGATACAAATGCAAGATAATAATTCAAAAAGCAACACGGCTGTCTGTACGAACTACTAACGTTCGAAGAGAAACCTGCCAGAGTAACGTATATGAAAATAAACCACTCTTGTTAAGGATCTAAATTGGAATAAACTTCTTCATGAGGAAATGTATTCCCCAAATATAAATAATAATCCTTCTATACCAACTAGTCTTTCGATAATATAAAAGACAAAGTGTTCGTGTGACGAGTATGTATGTATGCAAGTAATCTTTTGCCGGGCCACAGCGCCGAAACGGCAAGAGCCGCGACAGCGAAATTTGCGCACAAAATCAGACCTGTGCCAACTTAGATTGTGTGCCAGATTTTGAGCCCGTGCGTCGTGCAACGTCTGTGACGCACGTGAGGGCCGAACCTTGCCCCTTTCTTCTTCTTTTGTTTGCGATCGCTGCTGCCCGAGCTGAACATGCCGGCAAGTCAGAAAGCTGGCCGGATTTTTAGAAGGAACTTATTCACATCTAACGCATAAAGAGCGCAAAGTTGCGTACTTTTGTTCCGGTACGCAGTTTAAGGAGGTTTACGGAGGTCGTTTGTTAGAATAATTGTATTGTGTAATATTGGTTTAGTGAAGAAAAACAAGACCTTTTCTTTGGTGTCTGTGTAAGTCATGCACTTTGCGTATTTTGTAGTGTACGTCATGTGTTTGCTAATTACCTAAGCTAGCTTAACCGCAGCCCGACAAGTAGGTACGTATTGAATTCCGGTTTGGCAGGTTAGGTGCAATGTTGGTATCCAATATTTGGGTTAGTTATATTTAAATTGCCAACAGAAGTGCCTGTCACTTCAAAGGCTTTTGTTATGAAATTATCAGTTAGAAATTATAATGGTTGATTAGGATTTTGCTGTCAGAGAGTGGGAAAGATCTCAACTGACGCTGCCATCTCGGCTCATTTAGACTTTAGAGTTGCCAACTATTTGCTGCGAATTCTGATCATATGGCGACTCGCGCAACGCTTGACTTATGGTAATAATTATAATAATAGGAAACCCTGGTACCCGTCCTTCTGTGCATATATATCCTTGCCTTCAGTTTTTAAGGGTCACAGACCACACGTCGTATCCACCTACCCTGTAATCTGTATCACCCTTGTGGCATGCTAACTAAGCAGTCGGCTATGCAGCTGTAGAGTGACAGACGGCGCCAGGCTGAATGTCGTGTCTGCAAGGCGTGTGAATTGTAACACTTCCTTCCTGTGTATGCTGTCTTAACAGCTGCCAATGTTCGAAGGATAATTTCCCTCACGATATGGACGTTGCTACTAATTGGATCACTTACATCGTTTTAGCCTAAGAAGGTTCTGATGTTCCGCATGTACTCTTGCACACTGAGGCTGTGCAGATCGCGGATGACCGGCAGGATCGGCAGCCTCTTCATGTCCTGCCGCGTGCCCTCTCCACTGCCCCAGCTCAGCCAGATGAGCTCTCCAAGGCTGCAGGCCTGCAACACAGAGGTATATTTTGATGAGTGTTAAGTCAGCCACAAGCGTGCAAGCGTCACGACTCACACCGAACCAATATCACGCAAAGGCTGTAGTAGCTTGGGCGTTTCTCTAAGCTTATTGATATTGTTAACACATTGATAGTAAATCCGAAATATTACATCGTTCCGTGCCCATATCCGATAGCCTAAGTATGACCAAGTACCGAAGTTTGCAGTACACTTCTGTTAGTACATAAAGTCATACAAACACCACAGGCCACCAAAGTTGTCATAGCCTCACAGCTTAGTATAACGGCACGGAACATCTGAAACAGTAAAGTACACAGTGTACTGAACGATTGAAAAGGAGAAACTTTACAATGCACTGTAAATAATATTCAATACCAATTGTTAGGTGATACTGTGTCAACGACATTCGTTAGGACTTAGGAGCAAGGTAGGAAGCGAGATGACACAACATAAAACACATGGACAAAGTGCTGGCTCATGTTGAGATTTGGGAGAATATTTCAAAATGTATTGATAACTTGGACACGTGTCAGGCAAAATCAGGCATTTTAATTCAGCTTACACTCAGCAGAGTACTCCGAATCTCCTGCCTCATGAAAGGCACGTTCAATGGAGCGGCAGTGGCGACTCCGGTGGCCGCCGCGCGCCCATGCCAGCAGACGTGAACTCCGCAGGAGTGCGAGTCGGTCTGCAGCGGCATGTTTCTGGGCAGGACCAGAGACCAGCCTTACCACTGCATGCTCTTCATTTCCTCGGTGCAAGATTGGGCATCTTCAATTAGTCGTTGCACCAGTCCGACGACATCGTCGGGAGGTTCCTGTCCCAGGGAATCAAGGTGCACGATCCGTTTTGCGGCATGCAGCACCACTATGAGTGACCAGTGCACGCCACACAGGTTATATGGCATCAGCCAAACTCTGGCCTTGCCTGCTGCGTGCCGATGCAGCGCTCCGCGAGTTTCGCTCGCGGTGGGGTCAGGTACCGCACGCATTGCTGTCAGCCAGAACACCGAGAATCCCACCGCATTCCCTTTGGTGTCGGATGTCAGGACCGACACATGCCATTGAGAACCTCATCGTCCAGCAAATTCTGGCCAGACAGGGTCTCTAAACTGATGTCAGAGATTTTGACACCTCTTGTTTTGGAGGCACATGATGTGAGCTGACCGGTGACTTGGACGGGTGTCGATTCTTCGGTGACAACCGGACCTGGCGCCTGGCGTTGTCCGTTCGGGACTTGGACGGGTGTCGACTCTGGTGACCACCGGACCTGGCGTTGTCCGTTCGGGACTTGGACGGGTGTCGACTCTTCGGTGACCACCGGACCTGGCGCCTGGCGTTTTCCGTTCGGGACTTGGACGGGTGTCGACTCTGGTGACCACCGGACCTGGCGTTGTCCGTTCGGGACTTGGACGGGTGTCGACTCTTCGGTGACCACCGGACCTGGCGCCTGGCGTTTTCCGTTCGGGACTTGGACGGGTGTCGATTCTTTGGTGACCACCGGACCTGGCGCCTGGCGTTGTCCGCTCGGTAGCTGCTCAGCAGTTTCCACAGTTTCGAGGATGCCAGATGGGGGGCAGATCCGGCTGTAGTAGCTTGGGCGGTTGGCCTTTGGATTGCGCTTGCACCAAGTCTCCTCCTGGTTTCCCGCCCGCCACTTCGGCTCGTTTTCGCGCCTCCGTTTTTTTTCCTCTCGGCGCTGCATGTGGTGCAATGATGTCTGCCTTCATGCGCGCCGCGTTGTCTTTAAGAAGCAGACGGATGACATCGCAGTGGTGTCCGCGAGTCCGATCCCTCAGCAGTTGCTTCTTTATAACCCGCATGTGGGCTTCCACTGCAGCGTTCGATGTCGTGCCTGTGGACAGCAACTGACACCACAAGGGGGCAAGCGGCATGACTGCACCCACCAGATATGCTGGCAGTGCCGGACAGTAGAACGGACTACTTGCGTCTTCGCCACTGTCACCCGCCTGCGTCTGCGCTTCCTCCAGCAGCGCGTCGAAGTGGCGGCCGAAGGAGGTACCGCGCCGTAGAGTGACGTCCGTGGTGGGCTCTGGTCGCGCGTCATCCTGCTCCAGGTCCGGTGGCGAGCTGCCAGCTGCCGAGAGGTCGACGTTTGAAGACTTCGCTTTCGATAGCGCCAGCTGACAAACCACCTCGAACAGCCGGTCCAGCTGCTGTAGCGTTGTCGCCTGCTGCATCTTGGCGAATAGCCACATATAGCCAGAACGACTGTCCTTCTTGGCGCCTTTGCTCTTCAGGATGCCGGCGAGCTGATGGGACAGATGTGACCCACACAGGCTGATCAGCACTTTGGGAGCTTCAGCTTGCCTGGCCACCGCGCTCCAGCACGACTCAAGGTAGTCCTTCAGGGACGTTTCGCACAGGCCCTGGGCCATTGCGTGCAGTATGGCCCAGCTGAAGTCAGACACTACCCTGGGTGGGAGCATCTTCGAGTTGGTCACCTGCTTGTAATATCGGCTCAGCGTCGCCAAGAAGTGGGCGATGGTTGGGATGGTGTGGGATTCCGACAGGAGATACGCGAGCGGATAGCTGTGGCTCGGTCCTCCTGCGACGACAACGTACAGGTACGGCCTCTTCTCGCCCACTTGTCGGGTCACTGATCCGGTCGCGTCTATGTGTAGATTAACAGGTTGCCGCCGGTACTTGCACAGGAAGTGCTCATGGTAGACATGTACCACAAGCGGAACCTTCCCAATGTGGTGGATTCCACCGGCCAGTTTCCTGCTCGCAGCATCCTGCGCTGCAGACAGCTCCATGGTGAATGTCAGGTCTTCTGACCAGTCCACTGAGTATCGCTCTGACAGGCGCCTTTCGTACGCAGCCTGTCGAAGCACGTTCGTTGGAGGCGCCTCGGGTGAGGTTACCGTCACGCAGCTGGTCTTCTGGGGCCGTCGCCAGCATCTGTTGACGGGCGAGATATGCGCCGTGCGTCTCGACCAGCTGGGCGACAGAGGCACGACGTGCACCGGCAAGATTGCGGTGGGCATGATATTCGTCGTGCCCGCTTCCCCTTCGACCGAACTTCCGCACCCGCAGCACCACTCTACCGTTGACAGGCGCATCTTCTGCGGTCAAAATGTACCAGTGGCACTGTGGCATCCGGCACACTGCCTTGCAGCGGAAGAAGCATGCCTTGTTTTTTCTCGAGTTCGTACGCCTCAGGTGCCTGTATTTGGCACTGAGGACACACTTCGGCTTGTTGGAAGATGCCGTCACCTTAGCGAAGAGTGCGTCCGTCCAGCCACGTTTGAGCTTGTAGCAGCCGTCATCGTCCGGTCCTTCGAAGATATCCGGGGTATCTTCTGCATTGAAGTAGAGATCTTCGGTTAGTGACAGGTCCGGGAGCCCCTCCGGGCACGGCAGGTCCGGGAGCCCCTCAGGGCGAGGCAGGTCCGGGAGCCCCTCCTGGCACGGCAGGTCCGGGAGCCCCTCAGGGCGAGGCAGGTCCGGGAGCCCCTCAGGGCGAGGCAGGTCCGGGAGCCCCTCCTGGCACGGCAGGTCCGGGAGCCCCTCAGGGCGAGGAATGTCCGAGAGCCCCTCCGGGCGAGGCAGGTCCGGGAGCCCCTCCGGGCACGGCAGGTCCGGGAGCCCCTCCGGACACGGCAGGTCCGGGAGCCTCCTGGCACGGCAGGTCCGTAAGGTTGTCGGGCCAAGCCGGACTGTATCGAATGAAATTTGTCTACTATGTTGAGAAGAAACATCATGGGCACTTCGCGCCAGCTCAGGAAATAAAATATGAATGGGAAATAATTAGCTACAACAGGTGAAACAGATCTAATGATGTATTTTTCAAAGGAATATAATCACCATTAATAGACCAACCTTTCCAACGCGACAATCGACATGCACATCACTCCAGCTCTGAGAACAAAGAGCTCAACACTGGTGTAGGTGTTATTGCGATAATATGGACACCTATTTAACAGTGCTCTACGATATGCTATTATGTACCTGGCAAACTCATTGTCCCGGGCGAATCAAAGTCTAAGCTGAGAAGCTCTTCGATATCGTCGGGCTCGCTCAGGCCCGCCACGAGGCTGTTTCTCGTGGTCCAAAACCGCACGCCAGAATGACTGCCGGTTTGGTGAGCAGTTGGGACCCATCTCTTGGATGGCCTGAAACAAGCAGCACCAATCACTGTTAACAAATAGCACTAATCACATCAAATGAACCGGAAAATACGCTCACGGTGTTAATTGACTCCAGCGGTTGTTGCTACCTCCGCCACCGGTACACTAGTATAACAATAACTGCTTAACTTAAAACAAACAACTTTCTGACGAACCGAATATAGAAGCACACTTCATTTTCCTTACACATTAATAACCATTAAGGAGCCCACATAGTCATGGGCGGAGAATGCGGTATGGCAGGTATGGCCATGGCCACACCATCTTAAAAGTTGGTGTGGCAGTGGCACACCAACTTCCTGACTTGATGTTTACTTTTGAATGTGACATTTTATGAGTTATTGGTAAAAAATGTAAAAAATAGCCTAATGCAAGCCTGGCAACTAAGTTTATCAAACAATTAAACACATTGTTATAGGTAAAATGTATATTGACGCCTTAAGGTAAGTACTTATTTTAAAATTGCAATTCAATATTGGGAGTTAGTCTTGCACACTAAAAATGGAACAAGTAACTTAATACAAGCCTGGCAAAACAATATCAAGCAACAAAGCACATGACGACAAAAGGATTTCCTAAATACAGAAATAGATCACAGAACATAACAAATCGAATTAAAAATGCACAGCTAGTAACAAAATGTATCTACCATCCCAACAATATTATCAGTTTCATTCAAGAAGCCTTCAAACTCATACTCATATACCAAGGTATCAATTTATATTAGGCACAAAGTATTTCCCAAAGCCTCAAATTGATAAATAAAACAATCATATGCAAGCAAAGCACTACATAAATATCCCCTAAGTTCATAAGTTACCCATAAATTTTACAATAATACATACATTTTGACATCTAATATAAAATAATGCACATTTGTGTGCATCTTAGTCCCTCCAATCTTAGATGTAGTGGTTTACACGTACCAATAGCAATGCAATATTTCGTCTTTCTTGCGCCAAGAGAAGTGCATTCTAATACTATCAAGTACTATAGAAATATTTTTTTTTGGAGAAAACAAAGGCGAGAATTTGTGCGGGGAATAAAGGAAAACGGAAAAATAATCAAGTTTCTCATTCCAAAGTGTTTCCAAAGTAAAAACTATTATATGACCGTGGTAAAAACCAAGGTTCTATAACCAGGTAAGGACACGAGCCATTTGACCTTGAACTCGGAGGACCGCCGTATGACGTCACTGCCGGCAGCCGGCTGGAAGCCAGCAGCAGCCGGCCCACTGGCGGATCCAGGGGGGGGGGGGGGGGGGCATCAGGGGCAAATCCCCCCCCCCCACACACACACAGGAATCTAGGAGGAGCATTAAATTCAAGTATGCCCCCCCCCCCGCGCGTTCCCAATGTATCGTAAAATCGTAAAAATTGTCTTTGCAGCAGTCAAAATCCAGCTAGTCAAAAACCGGAAAATTTCGCACCGCTTCGCGGCATGACACAACTTTCGCAATTGCTTATGCAAATTTGAAAAATGGGAAAGTGAATAATTCCATTAAGTGTTTGACAGAGGCTCTACTTGGCGGTCATTGCTGGCACTGGTGGATTCAGGGGGAGGCATCGGGCAAACGCCCCCCCCCCTCCCACAGGAATCTGGGAGGGGCATTAAATACCAGTATACCCCCCCCCCCCTCGCGCGTTCCCTGCACTGAATGTGAAAAACAATGAAAACAAACAATGAAACTTCATGAAAACGGAAGTTCTTTCTCGAGTGATTGCATTGGAAGTTTGTATGTATCCCTTTCTTTCAATGATAGACAAAACAACGCACCTGATGCAATTCAAGCACAAATTCACTTAACCCTTAACACGCTTACCCGGTGACACTTAACCCGCGCCCCGCTGGTGGGTGGGGGGGGGGGGCAGAATCTGCCCTCCCTCCCGGATTTTCTCAATAACTTGAAAACTATGATAGATATCAACGTTAAACTTTCAGTACCTCGTGCTGCATCCATTCTACGTCTTTGCAACAAATTCCAATGACATTTATGCAGTTTTTGTGGGAGATAATGACGTTATAATGACGTCATGCCATGCCATTTTTTTGTGGAAAAACGATAAATGTTTGAACAATCGTAGAAAATAGAGGTTTGTAGAAAATTGCAAAACAAAAAGGTCAAAAGAAAATAAATGGCATTCTCTTCAAAATGGTTATCTCTGATTTTCAAAATTATGTGTTTTTGACCCCAAAAATGAAAATGAATAATTTTTTCCGGAAAAAAAATTAACATGATACATTTTTGCAAATTTGAAGTGAATTTCTTAAGCTCGAATACCAAAATAATGTGACTGGCCCAAATCCGCAGATAAAAAAAATGAGGGTACCTTTTTGCCACAAAAAGATGCCCCCCTTCCCTCCCCACGGAGAGAGGCTGGATCCGCCAGTGCGCCGGCCACACCAACTTTTGAAACGATTCTCCACCCATGCACATAGTGGAACACGATCGCACATAAATACACGAACAAAATCATGCAAATGTGACACATGAAACTGCTGAATTGAATATTGAATATTGATGACTAACAGAATATGAAGGGTGCAGAAAACGTCATTTACCTGCATCAGATGATGATCCATCGCTGATAACTGAAGGCAAAAAATAACAGGGAGTGTCAATTAAGTTGGCTTAGCACGTCCTGATGATGTTGGCTTAACACGGTCACAGTACACTACACACAGGTACACCCGGAGGGGCGATCGTGGCATGTCGTCCATGTTATAACTTATTGTTCTTGTTGGGTGTCTTCAGAGGCGCATCTTTAGGGCGCATAGCCTGTCTTTAGGGCGCATAGCCTCAGCGGGCTCAGAGCGTCCGTTTGGGTGTCTTCAGAGCGTCACCGTTGTATTCGTATGGCAGCTTTCTTGCGTATGGATAGTCTAAGCTCCACATAGGAAAATGACTGGCTTTGCCGTGGTTCAGGTAAATTTCCGGTGTTTCAACGTTATAACCTCTTACTAAACGATACCGCGGAAAGCCGTCATCTAAATGCACACACTTTAAACTGAAAGGCAATTTAAACGCAGATGTGGACATGTGTGCTCAGCGACACTCATTCTGCCTTGTGTATTAGAGAACCGCTGCCGGCGGCAGACCATCTCTCGTATAAACTCACCATCGGTGGGCCGGCCGAACTCGACGGGAGGCCGAGCTGCGGTGCGGCGTCGCTCCCTCCGCCAGATCGATGGTACCGGCGGCGACCGAGGCCGTGGCCATGGAGACGGTAGGGGCGGCGCTGGGCCGCTGTACGGCGCCCTAATGCAACACCGGCACAAATGTCACGTGATGTAGTTCGAAATCGATTCATACTTTAACTGTCACACGGTGTTTGAACGGCAAATGCGATGCTGTTCACAGTCTGTGATTCAATCAAACAGGGCTTTGTTCGCAACGTTTCACGAAAGTAACGTCCAACACTTGCTTAAGTATGTAATGTCATTTGTGTTTATTTACAGCAGCCTGGCAGAGGATCGCATTCGGAATCAGCCTTGGAAATTTTGCCATTTTCTGGACTTTTTGGGTCCAAAGAATTTCACTCTCCATTTTTTTCCTGACAATTTGCTCTCTTTTCACCTGATCTTATCGACATTGTAGTTAAAATAATATTTAATTTTCCTCACAAGGATTTCATATCTATTACAAATCAGGAATTTTTACTTTCCAAGTAAAATAAATTGTCAAAAAATGAAAATCTGAATTTTCCTAACAAGGAAATTTTACTCTCCACCCATGGATTTTACTATCCAGGACCAGGTCACGAAACGAAAAATCCAACACTGTTCGGAATGATAGCAAATTGTTCAAAGCGATCAGGGCATGTCATCAATGCTATAACCTCTTACTAAACGATACCGCCAATGGCTATTTAAATCCATGCACACTAAACTCATGAATTACATGGTATTCAGGTAGGCTGAACAGACACACTGGCATATAGTTCATCGATCTGTGCACAATGGTGAAGTTGATAGTTGATTCATTTTTAATGTGTGTGATTCATTCAACATGCAGACTCATGTCTGTATTACATCATACTCAGTATTTATTGGGATACTGGCTTGTACTGGTTTTAGACGTCTTTAACAATACAACTGCTAATTGCTTGTATTCTGGTAAAGGACAGACTTTGAAACAATTTTGAAGTTGGCGAATATCAAAAATTGTTAAAATTTCGTTTTCCACGGCCTAAAATTAATATTTTCACGCCGCTTCGCGGCGTCACATCGGTGGCCATCGTCATAACGAAGCCATCGTCATCGTCTTTGGCTCGTTGTAACGGTGAATTGAATGAGTAGCATTTTTAGCTTCTTATCCTCTACGTCTACCAGGCCCATATTTCTGGGTTTTATCAGGAAAACCGTAAAATTTCAATATTTGTCAATATTTGTCATCATACCGAGATGTGCAACCAGGAATACAGGTTACCTGAGGCAATTGGCTCCTCTCACGGTCCAAGGGCGGATCCAGCCGGCCGTTTTGGGGGGGGGGGCCAAACCGTTTTTTTTAGCGGACCTTACCTACCCCCAATTTCGAATTTCTTCCCGGATTTGGGCCACTTTATTTTGCAACCACACGATTTCGATTTTTTTCCCCATTTTTTTTTTTAGGTTTTCGACCTTTTGGGATATCGAAAAAGGAAAGATGTCAGCTTGCAGTTTGTATTGTTCCGACATTGCCTTACACTGATAAAACTATGTCAATTGTCAGCTGTACCCAGGGGCGTCGCCGATAATTTTTGAGTGGGGGGGTCGGCTGAAATGACGACAAAAAAATGTACCCCAATTTGTTATGCGTGTATTTAAGCTTTTGCAACATTTCTAATGTGGATTTGCATGTTATAGTAGGTACTTGTTATTTAGCGCCGCGAAGCGGCGCGATTTTTTTTTTGCTCGGGTTTGCCTGATAAAACCTAGAAACATAGGCATTTTTAGCTTCTTAGCCTTGTAGAGGATAATAAGCTAAAAATGTTATTCATTCAATTCAGCGTTACGACGAAACGAAGACGATGACGATGGCTTCGTTATGACGATGGCCACTGATGTGACGCCGCGAAGCGGCGTGAACATTTTAATTTTAGGTCGTGGAAAACGCATTTTTAATATTGGAACCAGACCGTGAGTGGAGCCAAGCCTCAGGTAACCCCTTTTCCTGGTTGCACATCTCGGTATGATGCAAAATGTTGAAATGAAGGTAGTTTTTCATATACATTAGCCTCGGATAGTAAATCACGATGGCCGGTGGCAGTCTGCGCTCAATAGTACATATGATAATAATAACTGTAGTCTGTATACATACCTATGTACCGAACTGTAACAAACAACTGGTAACGGTGCAAATGGTTTCAAAGTAGCAAGAGGCAGACCGACATTTCCGCGCATAAATGGTCCCTGTGGATCTGGAGGAGCCTGGGGGAGATGGCTTGGGGAGATAGTCCTGGCCTGGTCCCCACTATTAGCTCTTCGGGCCAACAAGTTGGGCACCGCTGGAACAGCTTCCGGTTGCCGAAGTCCGCGTCTTTGCGTTCGCGTCGCCTTTTTCGGAACTCGGCAGACAAGCTAAACATGTAGTCCGCTTTAAAGATAATATTTTATGAAGAGAGTTGGCCCTGGGGCCAGCAATTACCGCCAAGGAGAGCCTCTGCAAGACACTTAATGGAATAAATTTTCCAAATTTGTAAATGCAATTGCGAAACTTGTGTCATGCCGCGAAGCGGCGCGAAATTTTTCAGTTTTTGACTGAGGCTAGCTTGATTTTGACTGCTGCAATTTCGGGATGCCCAGTACCGTTCTAAAAACGCAAATATAGCATGCATTAAATTTCACGTCTTGGGGGGGGGGCAAAACATAGTTTGGCCCCCCTTAAACAGGCTTGGGGGGGGCATGGCCCCGTTCACCCCCCCCCCTGGATCCGCCCTTGGTCGTGGGTCTAGTTATTCCTTCGTCGACGACGAAATCATTATTTATGAACGTGTTCATTTTTTTTCTTAAAATTTCACAGAACACGGAATTTTATTGTTTTTGTTATATGCGTTGAGGCTCATATTACAGTTATTTATATATATTTTTTATTTTGTTTTTTTTGGGGGGGGGGGGGGGGGGGGGGCAAAAGACATGTTGGCCCCCCCTTCCAGGCTTTTGGGGGGGGGGCATGGCCGGATTGCCCCCCCTGGATCCGCCAGTGTCACGGTCTGGTTCCAATATTAAAATTTCGTTTTCCACGACCTAAAATTAAAATGTTCACGCCGCTTCGCTGCGTCACATCTGTGGTGGCCATCGTCATAACGAAGCCATCGTCATAACGGAGCCATCGTCATCGTCTTTGGCTTCGTTTCGTTGTAACAGTAAATTGATGAATAACATTTTTAGCTTCTTATCCTCTACAATTGGCCCATATTTCTGGGGTTTATCAGGCAAACCCGTAAAGTTTTGCAACGCTTTGCGGCGCTAAATAACAAGTACCTACTATAACATGAAAACCACATTAAAAATGCTGCAAAGGCACACACATAAAAATGGGGGTACATTTTTTTCCAGTCATATTAGCTGACCCACCACTCAAAAAGTTTGCCCACGCCCCTGCCTACCTACACCCCTCCCCTCGCTCAACAACTTTTTGGAAACACCACTGGATTTGCCCCCCCCCCCCCCCCTAAAAAAAAACACTGCTAGATCCGCCCGTCTTTTATGGCCCTTCGCCCAGAATGGCGGTTGTGAACCCTTTGCTTTGGTACTGGCCGTTGCCGCTGACCCCACCCAGTACCGTTTGTCCAAGGCTGGCAGGTGTTCAGCGATGGTAGAGGCCACCTGTTTCGCCAGCTCCCCCGACTTTCCGCCTTTTAGGATTTTTTACAAATTACTTCTATAAATGGCAACGCACTTTCCAAAAATGGAAGTTTCCGAAAATATACAATTTAACCTCGACTGAATTGTGAAGTCAGTGGTGAGGCTCCTGGCAGGAGCAGCCCAGTCATGGATCAGTGGACAGTGGATCCAGTTGTGCGGCCTTGAAGGATTGAACCGGAATCTCGGGGGTCTGTGCGCCAAACTTTTGCTAGCTGAAATTACGCTGGATGTACAGCAAAATTGCAGAATTACGCTGGACGTGCGGCAAATTTTTTGCCGCAATTGCTGAATTACGCTATACATGTTGATGAAAGCGTGTATTTTTTCCAGTCGGGCTTTCATATACTGTGCATAGTTTCATATTTTTACTTGCTGATTCTGTGGTTCTGGGTTTATTTCATCGCTTGATTATTCAAATATTGACATTTTACTGAAGGCCTGCAAGCATGCTCTTATAATAAGGGCATCACTCCGCCCACTTCGATCAACTTTTTGATTACCTCCCCGTAGTTTGCCCAAACTGATATCAATGAATGATACCCTGTGGAAATAGACAATGTCCGGAATAAAAGTATATCTATCTATCTATCTATGCCAGAATGATATTGATATATACATGCTATTGATATAAGCAGTATGTGACCACTATGAACCTAAAAAAACATACCTAGATAGATCGGAAAGGAAGTTAAAGGGAATAGGTCACCTTGAAAGTTGTCTTGAAGTTCAACCATTAAGTGCATCTTGAGCTCAAAACTATGAATATGACTTTGGTTTGGACAACTGATGGATATATGTGGAGAAAGAAGTAAGTTTCTCTTTCTATTTCACGAGAAATCGTACGATAGCAGCTGGCGTTCTGGCTCCGCCCCGCTCCGCCTGACGCCAAGTACAGTCTCTTACAAGGGCCGCCGCGCCGCCCGGGCGGCTGAGCGGATATTAACGAGGCGTCGTGACCAGAGACTACGTGCCAGAGAGTGTACCTGCCTCCGGCGGCGCGGCGGCGAGCGTTCATTCCCCGATCGTGGCCCGGAACAGCGGGATTGAAATCGGGCCCTGTGTCGAAATTACTTAACGTAGAGAGGTAATTCTTTCACCACAAACCATTTTTAGATCTGCTCTGCAAATCTGCTATCTCAGTCCAAAACCCCATGTTAAAGGTGAACCTTTAAAGGGTGCACTCCCACTTCTTTCCACTTTCGAGCAGCACGTGTAACGAGTTACACAAGAGCATGAACCAGAAGCGTCATATTTGAAACAAAGCTGCGAAATAAATAAACGCTACTGATTTATTGCGCCCGGAAAGCCGAAACATGCCAACATTCCGTGACGCAGCTGAAAATCACTCAAGATCCAACATAACTATGACAAATATCGAATTATGTAATGCATGATCAAGAAATTCATAGCACCACGTAAAAACCATTCCAGTATGATAGATAGATCGTTCTATAATCCGGACAATATATACAAAACATAAAGATGAGTCATACACTACACAGTACACAATACACACATCACATACACACACATGTACTGTGTACATCATATACATCACATACAAGACGCATGGGATTTTACGCGTACAAAAAACCTTGTGTACGCGTAAAAATAGCTTTCTTCCAAAAACATTTTAATGCAATCTGAAAGTACCGCAAATGTGCCGAATATAAAAATGGACATTGCGATTATGCATTTTTGCCTTTGTAGGCGAGCTAATAAGTATTTATAGGCCAAACAATCTGTCATAGGAATACACGGACGCACGCTCGTGTCACATGCACATTTTTTTCTGTGCAATCGCGTTAATCTCCGCTGAGAGAATTTCCAAAATTGTCTATCGATTTCATATTTTGAACATATTTCCAGGTCATGTGGTGTGACTGGCTTTGAATGTCACAACTAATCACTTTCCCAAAATCTGTATACATGCCTCCTGCATATATATGCTAAGTTTTGAATTTTTGTTTCTGTCTCTGAATGATCACATGTTAACACGTGGAGAGGTGCCATTTTCAAAGTGTGGACGACCCTGGAGGCTTTATTTGAAAATGTCACGAATAGCCATTTGGTGACATTGTGGAGCTGCCTAAGGTCAATGTTTGTGCCAATTTTCGACGCAATCCGAGGGGGCCGCGTATGTGCCGAATATCAAAATGGACATTCGCGAATGTGCATTTTTGCCTTTGTAGGCAAGTTAATAAATATTTATAGGCCAAAAGACCCGTCATTGGAATACACGGACACACGTTTGTGTAACATGCACATTTTTTGCGCTGTGGAAGCGCGTTAATCACCACTGAGAGAGGATTTTCGCAATTTTCTATCGATTTCACATTTTGAACATATTTCCAGGTCATGTGGTGTGACTGGCTTTGAATGTCACAACTAATCACTTTCTCAAAATCTGTATACATGCCTCCTGCATATATATGCCAAGTTTTGAATTTATAGGTGGAGTCCTGCTATAGTTTCTATGGCTCTGAATGATCACATGTTAACACGTGGAGAGGTGCCATTTTCGAAGTGTGGACGCCCCTGGAGGCTTTATTTGAAAATTTCACGAATAGCCATTTGGTGACATTGTGGAGCTTCCTAAGGTCAATGTTTGTGTCGATTCTCAACGCAATCCGAGGGGACCGCCATCTTAATGACCGTGTTTGCCCACAATGACCGCAAGCTTTGATCACCCATATCTCTTCTATTTTTGAACGTCACAGATAGACACATATATTTTCTGAAAGAGGAAGAAGAGCTCTAGTTGTCTACCAAATTTGGTAAAAATCAACGGGATCCACCGATTTGACCTTGAACTATGAATGTCATTTTTGGACGCCATTTTGAATGTCATAACTGGAGGATATTATTTTTGAATTGAGTCTATTTTGTACTATGATTGTACAAATTTGTATCGAAATCGACGGGGTCCGCCATTTTCATGACCTCAGATAACCCCTATGACCTTGAACTGTAACTGCCGATATCTCCTATGATTTTGAATGTCACAAATACACACATATATTTTCTGAGATAGGAGGAATAGCTCTGTTAGTCTGCCAAATTTAATTATGATCAGTGTGTACCGCGGGTACCGTGAATGTGTCACGCGAATGTGAATGTGCACGTCGAACTAAATTGATGTACGTCATGCCTCTTAGTTTCCTTGCAATAATATGACCCCCTTTTTCCATTCCTGAGCGCGCCTCTGCAAAAAATGACTGTATCCCCTTCTCTGGCCTCATATGTGCATATATCATTATAAGCTAGACGTTTATTGCGCCGTTATCGCTGGCATATCGTCATCACCATGTCAGTCACCCCCCTTTTCATGTGCCTGAACACGCCCCTGAAACTCTATATGTAATAAATTCTGCAAATAATGGAAGCAGAAGCTATCTTTTACATCTTGATAGCTATAAATGTCCCTTACATCGCTCTATTGGCTTCCCGCCAAGCATTGAATACTTCCTGGAACCCCCCCCCCCCTTTTCAAGCCCCTGAAACCGCCTCTGCCATGCAATTTTTATGATATTTCAATAACATCAACTAATTTTCACTTGTTGCAATCACCGTAAACCGATGTAACTCCTTCATACTTGAGGAAGTTAGGAAGAAACCGTGAAGATCGCATTTCCGTATTCTCGCCAAATGTCGCCTCCGAACCCACCCAAAACTGTGCCCTGGAACCGCCTCTGTTCAGGTTAAGAACTCAAAATTTTAACTCCAAATGCGGTATTCATTTCTATGAAAAGTCCCAAAATTTCATGAGCCTGCTCCCCGCCGTTCTGGAGATATCTGCGAAAAACATGAGGGGGAGGGCGGAATCCGCCCCCTGTTACAAATAGGGTTAAGTGGGCTCAATGGGCCCCTGGACATGCTCGAGAGACTCCTGGACAGTTTTGTGGGCCCCTGAGCCCCTGGGCCTCTGGGCCCCTGGGCTCGGTGGGCTCAATGGGCTCCTGAACATGCCCAAGAGGCCCCTGGGTCGGCTTCGAAATTCAGTGTCACTGAGCGCCCTTGACATGCACCAGAGTGACCATTGCCTGGTTTGAGGGCTCCTCTGTTACTTTTTGAAAGCCATTTAGCTAATGCAAATGGTATCTGGGCTAATCTCGGCGAGGCCCCCTCTGACCCGTAAGAGGGGGGGGGGGGATTGCCCCCCTTGCCCCGCCCCCCTGGCTGCGCCCATGCTTAAACATTAAGCCAAAACAATGCCATTTCTCGCCCCTCAGCCAGACCGGGGCATCGTGTGGCCGTCTTACCCCTCAACCAGACCGGGGCAGCGTATGGCCATCTCCCCCCCCCCTCAGCCGGCCCGGGGCAACGTATGGCCGTCTCACCCCCCCCCCCCCTCAGCCGGACCGGGGCAGCGTATGGCCGTCTCACCCCTCAGTCAGACCTGCAGCGTATGCCGTCTCGCTCCTCAGCCAGTCCGTGTCAGCGTAAGGCCGTCTCCCCCTCCCACTCAGCCGGACCGGGGCAGCGTTTGCCGTCTCACCCCTCAGTCAGACCGGTGCAGCGTATGGCCGTCTCGCCCCTCAGCCAGACCGGGGCCGCGTATGGCCGTCTCACCCCTCAGTCAGACCGGTGCAGCGTATGGCCGTCCCCCCCCCCCCCTCAGCCGGACTGGGGCAGCGTATGGTCGTCTCACTCCTCAGTCAGACCGGTGCAGCGCACTGGCGGATCCAGGGGGGGGGGCATTTAGGGCGGCCGCCCCCCCCAAAGCCCAAAGTGGCCTGGTTGGCCCCCCCCCAAGGTTCACTCAAAAAGTGATCGTTAATGACTAAACGATACCTTATTTTTTATCTTTGTGATAAAAGTAATTCTTTGGTGAAAAAATATGGAAGTAATTTGGTAGCAATCGACATAGGCAAAATAAACATTAGTGGCTCAAGACACAATCCGAAGGCAAGGACATATATAAGCCTTGTCTGAAGCACGGTAAATACAAGGCCATATATAGGAGGTAGAGTCATCCGGCGATTCTGTGTGATCATGACGTCAGAGCGTGACGTCATGTAGATCCATCGGCCTCCTCCGCTATTGCAGTTAATGCTATTTCGGGAGAAATAAATATCATCTAACTCGGAAAGTAAAAATGTTACGAAAAAGAAAAAGACAGCGTTGAAAAGCTCAAAACAAGGCAAATCGAAATCTTCTGGATCATTTTAGGCTCAGATCAATATTGAGGTCACTAGAGGTCATCAAAGGTCAGGGCCTTGTTTACGGTCCCCCTGCGGTTCGGCGGTCACCAGCTGAGGCTCTAAGCCCCGCCCCTTCGATGAAATTTTGATTTGACCTAAACCACATGGAATGTATATGAATCGATGTGTTCTGACGAGGCGAACACGATGACATCAAAATCATTGCTGTATCTATATTTGTCAAAAAGTTATTTGCGAAAAACAGTTTTAACCGACTGCAAACGACATGCGCCAGAATTGACTACTGGGGTGACGTCTAAGTAGAAGTGGACACGTTACGGAGATAGGGATGACACCCCCCTGGGTAAATAGAATACTTCTGAAGGTAAGTTTGGCCATGTGCGTCAAGTAAGCGTCATATTCGTATTCATTTATAGCATCGAGTTCCGATTTTCCCCAAACTCAGCATATGGGTAGATCTCATCGATTTATGCACGAATATGCAATTTGTTTTGACCTAGGACAAATGGTTTGACCTCCAGAGGTCACTAAAATGTCATCGCACGGGGTACCCTCTAATTGTTTCGTTTACCGTCCGATGAAATTGCAAAGGGGCTCAAACGACTCGCCGGCACCCCAGCTTGCGTCAGAAAAACAAACAAAAAATCACCTAGAGGTCAAAGGTCCAGGTCACGGGGACGAATACGAGATTTTAAGCTTCGATACCAGCTTGTGTACCCGATAGTTTTTACGTTTACCGTCCGATTTGCTCGCAATGGGCAAAAAAGGACTCGCCGGCACGTTAGCTTGCGTCAGGAAAAACAAAAAGTCATCCAGAGGTCAAAGGTCAACGTCACGGGGACGAATACGAGATTTTAAGCTTTGGTACCAGCATGGTGTACCCTCTAGTTTTTTCGTTTACCGTCCGATTTGCTCGCAATGGGCAAAAAGGGACTTGACGGCACCCCACCTTACGTCAGGAAAAAAAAAATCCCCTATAGGTCAAAGGTCAAGGTCACGGGGACGAATACGAGATTTTAAGCTTCGGTACCAGATTCTGTACCCTCTAGTTTTTTCGTTTACCATCCGATTTGCTCGCAATGGGCAAAAAGGGACTCGCCGGCACGTTAGCTTGCGTCAGGAAAAACAAAAAGTCATCCAGATGTCAAAGGTCAAGGTGACGGGGACGAATACAAGATTCTAAGCTTCGGTACCAGCTTGTGTACCCTCTACTTTTTTCGTTTACCGTCTGATTTGCTCGCAATAGGCAAAAAGAGACTCGCCGGCACCCCAGCTTACGTCAGGAAAAACAAAACATCACCTAAAGGTCAAGGTCACGGGGACGAATACGAGATTGTAAGCTTCGGTACCAGCTTGTGTACCCTCTAGTTTTTTTTCGAGATTTTAAGCTTCGGTACCGAAGCTTAACATCTCGTATTCGTCCCCGTGACCTTGACCTTTGACCTCTAGGTGATGTTTTGTTTTTCCTGACGCAAGCTAACGTGCCGGCGAGTCCCTTTTTGCCCATTGCGAGCAAATCGGACGGTAAAAGAAAAAACTAGAGGGTACACAAGCTGGTACCGAAGCTTAAAATCTCGTATTCGTCCCCGTGACCTTGACCTTTGACCTCTGGATGACTTTTTGTTTTTCCTGACGCAAGCTAACGTGCCGGCGAGTTCCTTTTTGCCCATTGCGAGCAAATCGGATTGTAAACTAAAAAAACTAGAGGGTACACCATGCTGGTACCGAAGCTTAGAATCTCGTATTCGTCCCCGTGACCTTTACCCTTGACCTCTAGGTGATGTTTTGTTTTACCTGACGCAAGCTGGGGTGCCAACGAGTCCCTTTTTGCCCATTGCAAGCAAATCGGACGGTAAACAAAAAAAAACTAGAGGGTACACAAGCTGGTACCGAAGCTTAAAACTCGTATTCGTCCCCGTGACCTTGACCTTTGACCTCTATGTGATTTTTTGTTTTTCCTGACACAAGCTAGGGTGCCAGCGAGTCCCTTTTTTCCATTGCGAGCAGATCGGACGGTAAACAAAAAAAAACTAGAGGGTACACAAGCTGGTACCGAAGCTTAAAATTTCGTATTCGTCCCCGTGACCTTGACCTTTGACCTCTAGGTGATGTTCTGTTTTTCCTGACGCAAGCTGTGGTGCCGTCGAGTCCCTTTTTGCCCATTGCAAGCAAATCGGACGGTAAACAAAACAAAAACTAAAGGGTACACAAGCTCGTACCGTAGCTTAAAATCTCGTATTCGTCACCGTGACCTTGACCTTTGACCTCTAGGTGATGTTTTGTTTTTCCTGACGCAAGCTGGGGTGCCGTCGAGACCCTTTTTGACCATTGCGATCAAATCGGACGGTAAACGAAAAAAACTAGAAGGTACACAAGCTGGTACCGAAGCTTAAAATCTCGTATTCGTCCCCGTGACCTTGACCTTTGACCTCTAGGTGATGTTTTGTTTTCCTGACGCAAGCTGGGGTGCCGTCGAGTCCCTTTTTGACCATTGCGATCAAATCGGACGGTAAACGAAAAAAACTAGAAGGTACACAAGCTGGTACCGAAGCTTAAAATTTCGTATTCGTCCCCGTGACCTTGACTTTTGACCTCTACGTTATGTTCTGTTTTTCCTGACGCAAGCTGTGGTGCCGTCGAGTCCCTTTTTGCCCATTGCAAGCAAATCGGACGGTAAACAAAAAAAAACTAAAGGGTACACAAGCTCGTACCGTAGCTTAAAATCTCGTATTCGTCACCGTGACCTTGACCTTTGACCTCTAGGTGATGTTTTGTTTTTCCTGACGCAAGCTGGGGTGCCGTCGAGTCCCTTTTTGACCATTGCGATCAAATCGGACGGTAAACGAAAAAAAACTAGAAGGTACACAAGCTGGTACCGAAGCTTAAAATCTCGTATTCGTCCCCGTGACCTTTACCTTTGACCTCTAGGTGATGTTTTGTTTTTTTCCTGACGCAAGCTAAGGTGCCGGCGAGTCCCTTTTTGCCCATTGCGAGCAAATCGGACGGTAAACGAAAAACTAGAGGGTACACCATGCTGGTACCGAAGCTTGGAATTTCGTATTCGTCCCCGTGACCTTGACCTTTGACCTCTGGATGACTTTGTGTTTTTTCTGACGCAAGCTAACGTGCCAGCGAGTTCCTTTTTGCCCATTGCGAGCAAATAGGATTGTAAACTAAAAAACTAGAGGGTACACCATGCTGGTACCGAAGCTTAGAATCTTGTATTCGACCCCGTGACCTTTACTTTTGACCTCTAGGTGATGGTTTGTATTTCCTGACGCAAGCTGGGGTGCCGTCGAGTCCCTTTTTGTCCATTGCGAGCAAATGGGACGGTAAACGAAAAAACTAGAGGGTACACCATGCTGGTACCGAAGCTTAAAATCTCGTATTCGTCCCCGTGACCTTGACCTTTGAGCTCTGGATGACTTTTTGTTTTACCTGACGCAAGCTAAGGTGCCGGCGAGTCCCTTTTTCCCCATTGCGAGCAAATCGGACGGTAAACGAAAAAACTAGAGGGTACACCATGCTGGTACCGAAGCTTATAATTTCGTATTCGTCCCCGTGACCTTGACCTTTGACCTCTAGGTGATGTCTTGTTTTTTCCTGACGCAAGCTAAGGTGCCAGTGAGTCCCTTTTTGTCCATTGCGAGAAAATCGGACGGTAAACGAAAAAACTCGAGGGTACACCATGCTGGTACCGAAGCTTAGAATTTCGTATTCGTCCGTGACCTAGACCTTTGACCTCTGGATGACTTTTTGTTTTTCCTGACGCAAGCTAACGGGCCGGCGAGTTCCTTTTTGCCCATTGCGAGCAAATAGGATTGTAAACTAAAACACTAGAGGGTACACCATGCTGGTACCGAAGCTTAGAATCTTGTATTCGACCCCGTGACCTTTACCTTTGACCTCTAGGTGATGTTTTGTATTTCCTGACGCAAGCTGGGGTGCCGTCGAGTCCCTTTTTGCCCATTGCAAGAAAATCAGACGGTAAACGAAAAAACTAGAGGGTACACAAGCTGGTACCGAAGCTTAAAATCTCGTATTCGTCCCTGTGACCTTGACCTTTGACCTCTGTGAGTTTTTGTTTTTCCTGACGCAAGCTAGGGTGCCAGCGAGTCCCTTTTTTCCATTGCGAGCAAATCGGACGGTAAACGAAAAAACTAGAAGGTACACAAGCTGGTACCGAAGCTTAAAATCTCGTATTCGTCCCCGTGACCTTGACCTGGGACCTCTAGGCATTTTTTTGTTTTTCCTGACGCAAGGTGGGGTGCCGGCGAGTCGCTTTTTGTTCATTGCGAGCAAATGGGACGGTAAACGAAAAAACTAGAGGGTACACCATGCTGGTAACGAAGCTTAAAATATCGTATTCGTCCCCGTGACCTTGACCTTTGGCCTCTGGATGACTTTTTGTTTTTCATGACGCAAGCTAACGTGCCGGCGAGTCCTTTTTTGCCCATTGCGAGCAAATCGGACGGTAAACGAAAAAACTAAAGGGTACACAAACTGGCACCGAAGCTTAAAATCTTGTTTTCGTCCCCATGACCTTGACTTTTAACCTCTAGGTGATGTTTTGTTTTACCTGACGCAAAGTGGGGTGCCGGCGAGTCCCTTTTTTCCCATTGCGAGCAAATCGTAAAGTAAACGAAAAAACTAGAAGGTACACAAGCTGGTACCGAAGCTTAAAATCTTCCCCGTGACCTTGACCTTGGACCTCTAGGTGATTTTTTGTTTTTCCTGACGCAAGGTGGGGTACCGGCGAGTCCCTTTTTGCCCATTGCGAGCAAATGGGACGGTAAACGTAAAAACTAGAGGGTACACCATGCTGGTACCGAAGCTTAAAATCTCGTATTCGTCCCCGTGACCTTGACCTTTGACCTCTGGATGACTTTTTGTTTTTCCTGACGCAATCTAACGTGCCGGCGAGTCCCTTTTTGCCCATTACGATCAAATCGGATTGTAAACTAAAAAAACTAGAGGGTACACCATGCTGGTACCGAAGCTTAGAATCTCGTATTCGTCCCCGTGACCTTTACCTTTGATCTCTAGGTGATGTTTTGTTTTATCTGACGCAAGCTGGGGTGCCGTCGAGTCCCTTTTTTCCCATTGCAAGCAAGTCGGACGGTAACCAAAAAAACTAGAGGGTACACAAGCTGGTACCGAAGCTTAAAATCTCGTATTCGTCCCCGTGACCTTGACCTTAGACCTCTAGATTATTTTTTGTTTTTCCTGACGCAAGCTGGGATGCCGAAGAGTCCCCTTTTGCCCATTGCAAGCAAATCGGACGGTAAGCTAAAAACTAGAGGGTACACAAGCTGGTACCGAAGCTTAAAATATCGTATTCGTCCCCGTGACCTTGACCTTTGACCTCTGGATGACTTTTTGTTTTTCCTGACGCAAGCTAACGTGCCGGCGAGTCCCTTTTTGCTCATTGCGAGCAAATCGGACGGTAAACAAAAAAAAACTAATGGGTACACAAGCTGGCACCGAAGCTTAAAATCTCGTATTCGTCCCCGTGACCTTGACCTTTAACCTCTAGGTGATTTTTTGTTATTCCTGACGAAAGGTGGGGTGCCTGCCAGTCTCTCTTTTCCCATTGCGAGCAAATCGGACGGTAGACGAAAAAACTAGATGGTACACAAGCTGGTACCGAAGCTTAAAATCTCGTATTCGTCCCCGTGACCTTGACCTTGGACCTCTAGGTGATTTTTTGTTTTTCCTGACGCAAGCTGGGATGCCGAAGAGTCCCTTTTTGCCCATTGCAAGCAAATCGGACGGTAAACTAAAAACTAGAGGGTACACAAGCTGGTACCGAAGCTTAAAATATCGTATTCGTCCCCGTGACCTTGACCTTTGACCTCTATGTGATTTTGTGTCCGAACCCGCGGGGGAGGGGGGGGGGGGGGGGGGAGGGCAGAATCTTCCCCTCCCTGATTTTCTCAATAACCTGAAAACTATGATAGATATCAACGTGAAACTTTCAGTACCTTATCCTGCATCAAGTCTAAGTCTTCTCACCAACTCTAAATGAAATTGATGTAGTATTTTGGGAGATAATGACGTTTTAATGACGTCATGTCATGCCATTTTTGGTGGAAAAACGATAAATGTTTGGCAAATTGTAGAAATCAGAGTTTTCAAGCAAATTGCAAATAAAACACGCGAAAAGAAGGGAAAAGGCATTTTCTTCAAAATGGCTCTCGGATTTCCAATTTTTTTTCAACCCCAATTTTGTTTTGTTGTGAATTTGAAAAGTGAATTTCTTATGCTCGAATACCAAAATAAGGTAACCGGCCCAAATCCGCGGAGAAAAAAAATGGGGGTACCTTTTTGCCACAAAAAGTTGGCCCCCCCCAAAAAAACCGACGGCTGGATTCGCCAGTGGTGCAGCGTATGGCCGTCTCGCCAGTCCCACTCACACAGACCGGGCAGCGCATGGTCGTCTCCCCTCAGCATGAATTAAGGGAGGGATAATTCAAAATCGTAAAAAGAAGACAAACATGTGTACATGTTTGTCTGAGTTCGAAGATTTCCACCGGGCCGTCGCTCGGAAAGTGGGAGGAGCTTGTTTGTTTGCGTGTGTGTGTGTCTGTGTGTGTCTGTGTGTGTCTGTGTGTGTCTGTGTGTGTCTGTGTGTGTCTGTGTGTGTCTGTGTGTGTGTGTGTGTGTGTGTGTGTGTGTGTGTGTGTGTGTGTGTGTGTGTGTGTGTGTGTGTGTGTGTGTGTGTGTGTGTGTGTGTGTGTGTGTGTGTGTGTGTGTGTGTGTGTGTGTGTGTGTGTGTGTGTGTGTGTGTGTGTGTGTGTGTGTGTGTGTGTGTGTGTGTGTGTGTGTGTGTGTGTGTGTGTGTGTGTGTGTGTGTGTGTGTGTGTGTGTGTGTGTGTGTGTGTGTGTGTGTGTGTGTGTGTGTGTGTGTGTGTGTGTGTGTGTGTGTGTGTGTGTGTGTGTGTGTGTGTGTGTGTGTGTGTGTGTGTGTGTGTGTGTGTGTGTGTGTGTGTGTGTGTGTGTGTGTGTGTGTGTGTGTGTGTGTGTGTGTGTGTGTGTGTGTGTGTGTGTGTGTGTGTGTGTGTGTGTGTGTGTGTGTGTGTGTGTGTGTGTGTGTGTGTGTGTGTGTGTGTGTGTGTGTGTGTGTGTGTGTGTGTGTGTGTGTGTGTGTGTGTGTGTGTGTGTGTGTGTGTGTGTGTGTGTGTGTGTGTGTGTGTGTGTGTGTGTGTGTGTGTGTGTGTGTGTGTGTGTGTGTGTGTGTGTGTGTGTGTGTGTGTGTGTGTGTGTGTGTGTGTGTGTGTGTGTGTGTGTGTGTGTGTGTGTGTGTGTGTGTGTGTGTGTGTGTGTGTGTGTGTGTGTGTGTGTGTGTGTGTGTGTGTGTGTGTGTGTGTGTGTGTGTGTGTGTGTGTGTGTGTGTGTGTGTGTGTGTGTGTGTGTGTGTGTGTGTGTGTGTGTGTGTGTGTGTGTGTGTGTGTGTGTGTGTGTGTGTGTGTGTGTGTGTGTGTGTGTGTGTGTGTGTGTGTGTGTGTGTGTGTGTGTGTGTGTGTGTGTGTGTGTGTGTGTGTGTGTGTGTGTGTGTGTGTGTGTGTGTGTGTGTGTGTGTGTGTGTGTGTGTGTGTGTGTGTGTGTGTGTGTGTGTGTGTGTGTGTGTGTGTGTGTGTGTGTGTGTGTGTGGTGTGTGTGTGTGTGTGTGTGTGTGTGTGTGTGTGTGTGTGTGTGTGTGTGTGTGTGTGTGTGTGTGTGTGTGTGTGTGTGTGTGTGTGTGTGTGTGTGTGTGTGTGTGTGTGTGTGTGTGTGTGTGTGTGTGTGTGTGTGTGTGTGTGTGTGTGTGTGTGTGTGTGTGTGTGTGTGTGTGTGTGTGTGTGTGTGTGTGTGTGTGTGTGTGTGTGTGTGTGTGTGTGTGTGTGTGTGTGTGTGTGTGTGTGTGTGTGTGTGTGTGTGTGTGTGTGTGTGTGTGTGTGTGTGTGTGTGTGTGTGTGTGTGTGTGTGTGTGTGTGTGTGTGTGTGTGTGTGTGTGTGTGTGTGTGTGTGTGTGTGTGTGTGTGTGTGTGTGTGTGTGTGTGTGTGTGTGTGTGTGTGTGTGTGTGTGTGTGTGTGTGTGTGTCTGCCCAACGGAGCATATTGGCACGTGGAGCCCAAACGGCCGGGCCGCTTCGACGCGGGTGACACCGTTCGGTGCGGCAAAACGCGGGACAGACGATGGTAGTATTTGCGGGTCAATCGATGGCACGTGGTACGTGCCAAGTGCCAAAAAGTGGGCGTCATCATTTTTTTTCGCCTCCTTAGGTCACACGGTTGGTGACACAGACTTGATACTCGCAGGTCACGTGCGCGATACAGCGGCCCAAAATCCATTAATGGCGCCAATCCTGAGATGGGCAAAATAAACCCCCCAGGAGGGGGGGGGGGGGGGTAAAACGCCCTGGGCATATGGTCATCTACTGCCTGTGAATATTGAGCTAGCCAGGCACAATTTGGTGTGCCGATAGAGCTCACTGGTCGCTTTTCGGCCATGCCTCACTCGGGATGGCACGTGGCACGTGGCACGTGTCAAATGCAAAAAGGCAAATTGCATTCAATCAAGAGGCTTCACAAGTCAAACAGATGGTGCCAGACACTCCATATTTGCAGGTCTCGTGCAAGTCACCATGCACAAGTGCCAATTGGGTCGGTGACCCTGAGGGGTTCAGCTTACGCCCCCAGGGGGATCAAACGATGGATTGACGTCAGAGGAGCGGGCCTCCGCCGTCAGCTGGTGCCGGCCGGCCTTGGATACTGCGCCGCACAGCACTGAGGCACGTCGCCCTTTTGGCGGCTTGTGGTGACGTCACAGTCTGAGGTCACCTCAACGGCAATCAGCGGCGGCCTGGCCGGCTGGGGCCGACTGGTGCGGGACTCTCCCGCCAGTCTGCTGAGAGCCGGGCCACGCTTGGCCGCTGCTACTGCTGGCTCCGGCCCAGGGCCTCCTGTAAGGAAATTTCACTGGTGGGCCACTTTGGATGTGGAAAGCCAAGTGTCTTCAAATCAAACGAGGGGGAATTAAATACTTTGTTTCGGTCGCATAGTTAACCCGGCATTGACTGGGGTCTCAGCAGAACGCCATTGACTGGGACCCCCCTGGTTATCTTCTGAACCAATGATCGCAGCGAGACGCGCAATGCGGAAAACGAAAGCTCTCAATGAGACGAATCTAAAGTATGCTCAAAAATGTCAAAGTGAGCTCAAATGTCAGGTCACGGTCAGGCCAAAGGTCAAAATCGGCGTATTTGAGTTTATGGGCCATACTTTCCATCCAAAGCCTTCGATTGCGACCAGTTTCACCCAAAGTGCTGCCAAATGCATTACATATATCCCGCATGAGGTAAAGTTAGATTGTTGACCAAGGTCAAGGTCAAGGTCAGGTCACAAAAGGTCACTATGCCCAAAATATCTACGAACGTCATGCAACACATGTTTTATGACTTATGTTCCACGTATAATTCGATAGTGATAGTCATTTTACCACCTGACTTCATTTACGTGAAGTAAATGTCAATTTCAGGTCAAATTCAGGTCACCGAAGGTCAAAAATTTACATTGTTAAATCTAGACAAAAAAGGAGTTGCTAGACCAGTTTTGTCTCAGAAATACATTGATGGCATTTATTTGTCTGTATCTAGTCAATACAAGCCCAAAAACGCAACTGGAAAATATGACGTCATAAGTTACCCATACTTTCGATGTCGCAAGTCAGTCAAAAATAGAGATATCAGTTTGAAATTTGGCATGATAGTTGCCTAGGTATGGTTCTCTGACATATCTTCCGGTTTTATAATATTTTAGAAAATTTTGATTTTGTGATCATTTTCCCCCAAAACAAACGTTTTTTAAGTTTTTTGGGGTCAAAAACTAAAAATATCACAAATCCGAGATTGTTAATTTTTAGCCGTTGCAATTTTCTATCTTTTGGCGTTTTTGTATTACATTTTGCTTCAAATGTGGCATTTGTACAGCTTGCAAAATTTAGCTGATATTGGTGTAAAACTCGTGTGTAGTGACGTCACTAAATTCGCTATAACTCGAAAAAATGTCGACGATTTTGTTTTATTTTTGCACACAAGACGTAAACATGATTTATAAGAAGGTACCCGAAGTTTCATGTTGATAGCGCTATTAGTTTTTCAGCTATTGCGCAAATTCATCAGGGGGAGGGGAGGGGGGGGGGGGGAATTAAACCCCCCAGTCAATGGCGAGTTAATCATCAAAGACGTTGCTCGTTTTTAGCAAAGTTGCTCGTTTTTGCTCGTTTGTTTTTCCACTAGATAACGGTAAACGTGAATTTTTAGCAAAGGGCATACCCAGGGGCGTAGGAGCTATGTTCAAGTTGGGGGGGGGGGGGGGGGGTCAGGAGGCATTCTGAAGTCGATTCTTTCCATGCAACACCCATAGACGTAATGTTAAGAGAAAAAATGTTGGGGGGGGGGGGGGGGGGCGGTTGCCCCCTGCCCCCTGTTCCTACGCGTATGGGCATACCCTACCCGCAGAATAGCAAATGTGTCAAGTTTCAGTTTCCAGCAGTGCTGGTATAATTCCACCGATGGCGGCCGATTGCTCATAATTTGAGCTAAGCAAACCAACCTTTAAACAGTTACATTTTAGTCGAGAAGAGCTAACATTTCTATAGTAGTGTTGTCAGCTGCCCACTGCTGTAAAAAAGCGAATCATAAAATGTATACGTAGCACTGTATTGTTTTTGTTTGTTTACATTTTGCTATTCGGAAAAGCATGCACAAGTTCATTTATAAATGTTCGTATTTCCACATATGAGAGCACCCCTCCAGCGCCACCTCGCGTTAATACGCGGCTTCACCTAGCGAGGGAGTGCACGAGCCTCCGACCAACGGGTCGGCGACCCGTGCCACCGGCCGGCCGACCGGCCCTGACCCTGAGGGCCTGCCGACTGGCCCACAGGACCAGTCTGGGTCTGCTAGGCCCGGGCAGCGGGATGACGGGGCCTGTTGTACGAGCTGCGGATTTAGCCACGTAACACCGTAATGCTTCTCAAAGCATCCCAGACACACAAATACACACTATACAGGGCCTAATTCTGGAGAAAATCTGAGCTAAAATAAATACCACCGTATACAATGTATGCAATCTACCACTTTACAACAGTATAATATGGACGACTACCGTGGTAAGTGGTTTCACACAATAACTAACCGGCGCGTTCCACGAGCACAGCGTGCCAGGTCCCGAACGATCGCCTTTCCAGTGAGAATAAACTCCTCGGCGGACTTCGCCTGTAGCATCTGGGTCATCTTCCTGACCACTTCCTGCTCCAAATGCAGGCGCTCTTTCAGGAAGTAGTTGGTCTGATCTGATGCGTATCCTCAGAATAGGAAACATTTGTATATTTGCCCATCGACATAATGGGGAGGTCACGAAATTCACCCGACCTTTGGTTATCGATATAACAAATCTGAGATACACGGATTGTAGTTACTTATTTATGACCTTATGTGATCCTGTAAGTTTTAAATTGCTCCGTCATACACTGTGGCTGTGACACGATTGTAAACTTTTTCGGAGTGGGGTCACTTGACCTGACCTGGCATAGGCGTAGGAACGCGGGGGGCCGGGGGGGGGGGGGGGGGCATGCCCCTCCCATCCCCCACACACTTTTTAGGCTGGGGGGGGGGAGGGGGCAGCAATGTTAACTGCCCCCCACTTTTGAACGATTTCTCCTCCTCCGATCGCTGATATTTGTTCGATATGAATGCTTTAAATGTGTACAAATATTGATGAATTTACAACCCTCCAATACCATAACCCACAAGTTAAAAACCAGGGGGCCGGGAAGGCCAAGTCCCCACTTTTTAGGGTGAGGATCCAACAATATTAACTGCTCCCTACTTTTGAGCGATTTATAATTCTTCCCTGATATTGGTTCGATATGAATGCCTTTTAAGTTGGCAGAAAAATAATTAATTCACAACTTCACAATCATAGGCGTAGGAACGGTGACTGGGGGGGGGGGGGGCATGGCCCCCCACTTTTAGGCTGGAGGCCAACAATGATAACTGGCCCTCTCACTTTTGAGCAATCTATCCCTCATTTATCACTGCTATTGGTTTGAGATGAATACCTTGAAGTTGGGAGAATAACTATTAATCTATTCGACCTCGCATAGGGAAGGGGGCAGGGGCCATATGCCCCAATTTTAGCCTTGGGGCCCCAAACAATGCTAACTGACCCCTTCACTTTTGAGCGATTCCACCTTCTTCGATCACTGATATTGGTTCGAGATGAATACCTTAAAGCTGGGAGAATTCTTATTGATTCACACCCTCACAAGCATAGGCGTAGGGAAGGGGTGCCGGGGCCACATGCCCCACTTTTTAGCCTGGGTGTCCAACAATGATAACTGGCCCCCTCACTTTTGAGCGATTTCACCCTCTTCGATCACTGATATTTGTTCGAGATAAATGCTTTAAAATTGGGAGAATAACGATGAATTCATAACCCCGCAATGTCATAAGCATACCTAAGAACCGGGGTAACGGGGAGGCCAGGTCCCAACGTTTTAGGTCGAGGGAGCCAACAATGTTAACTGCATCCCCCAGTTTTGAGCGATTGCTCCCTCTTACATCGCTGATGTTGATTCGGTATGGGTGTCTTAAAGTTGTTATGATTACACTTAATCTTCAACCCTCAATATTAAAGCTCATAGACGTAGAAACTGGGGCCAGGGGACCAAGGCCCCACTTTTTGGACTGGGGCCAACGATATTAACTGCTCTCCCTACTTTTGAACGATTTTCCCTCTTCAATCACTCGGATTGGTTCGGGCTGAAAAGTTCGGAGAAAACTTTGATTTCACAACCCCACAATAACAATTAATAGGCGTAGGCGGTGGGGGCTGGATGGCAGATCGCTATGTCCCATTTTTCAGCTGGGGGGAAGTAATGCCATCTGCCCCCCCCCATTTGAGCGATTTCTCGCTCTTCAATCACTGGTATCAGTTCGACAGGTTCGAGCTTTGAAGTTCGAAAAATAGCATTTAATTCACAACCCCAAACATAAGCGTAGGCACAGGTGGGGCCCCCGGCCGGGGAGGAATGGCCCCCACTTCTAGGCTTGGGGATCCTTTTGAGCCGCTCCTCCCTCTTCGGTCGCTGGTATTGGTTCAATATCCGTCCGACCGAGTGAAGTTCGCCCCGTAGCTCAGTCGGGAGAGCGCTAGACTATAAAATGATCTGCCCCACCTCCCCCCGGCAACGTGGATTCGAGTCGCTTCGGCGCTCGATATTTTGGTTCTGGTGGGGATGACCTGTGGCAGGTGGCAGCGGCCGCATTCAGGGTCAGAAGAAGCCAGTGTGCCGGGCGGCATATTTGGAAATGTCGAGTACAAAATCCAGACCTATCATACTCAGAGAGCCATAAATTAGTCAAAAAAATAGACATTGCTTTGGAATTCGGTTTGGGCATCGTCGATACATCGTTCTATATTATATATTACAATTGTGTATTATGTTTTTTTTTAAATTGGTGAATTTTTCTCTCTCCACAAAATCCAAATTTTAAAACATATAAAAACGAGTATATATTTGGAGAACCAAATATGGACGATGCCCAAACCAAATTACCAAACAACATTTATATTTTTGACTTACGTATACCCTAAGTATGATAGGATTTGATTTTTTATTCTACATTTCCAAATATGCGGCAGGACGAAACGTTGCCTTTGCGAACCCTTTAGATCCATCCACTTTTGGGTGATTAATCCCTCTACGATCGCTCGTATTGATTCAATGCAACCAGTAAGGCGCCGTAGTTGGCGATGAACGAGCGAGCGCGAAATAAATGTATGGTGAATTTCAACCCGATCGGGCAAGTAGTTCCTGAGATACAAAAAAGGTGCGCACGTGCGTGCGTACGTGCAGAGGCACCCCACCCATGACTTGTGGGTAGACGGCGGCGGAGGGGCCCTAACCACACACCAAATTTGAACACAATCGGCCCAGCCGTTCCTGAGATATAGAATAGGGGTGTGCACGTGCGCACGTGCAGAGGCACCCCATCCCTGACTTGTGGACAACTGGCGGTTGAGAGGTCCCTAGCCACACACCAAATTTGAGCACAATCGGCTCAACCATTCCTGAGATATAGAATAGGGGTGAGCACGTGCGCACGTGCAGAGGCACTCCACCCCGGACTTGTGGAAAGCCAATGGCTGAGAGGTCCCTAACCACACACCAAATCAGAACGCAATCGGTTCAGCCGTTCCTGAGATGTAAAATAGGGGTGTGCACGTGCGCACGTGCAGAGGCACCCCACCCCTGACTTGTGGAAAATTGGCGGCTGAGGGGTCCCTAACCACACACCAAATTTGCACACAATCGGCTCGGCCATTACAGAGTTTTTGCGAGCAAACACCTTTCAACACCCCTCACGCGGCACGCAGCACGCGCAGTGGTAGTCACCCACATGAGTCCGTACTGGTCTGAAACAGGGTAGGTTGGAAGGGGCTGCTCAGCAAAGAAGTCAGCTTGTCAATCGGACGTATGGTTGCAGAAATATGAGCTTCTCAAAAGCTCGCCACGGGTCGGGTCGGGTCGGGTCGGGCCGGGCCGGGCCGCTCATACTCATATTTTTCCCATATACCACGGAAAGACGAGCGAGCGCTTCGCGCTCCCTCGTAATTACTTAATAAAGGGATTATACGTTTTTTTTCTCCCAGAATAATTGAGTTCCATAGTAAAACGTACTTATAAAGGTGGTAGAAGTCCCACGGTAGCCACAATTTTCTGGAAATGACCTCTTCTGCACGTAAGGACATTCCAAAGTGCGCGGTGATGCCACCGCGTATTTTCTGCACGACCGGCTGAGGCAGAGCCAGTCATCTCTTTTATGCTAATAAAAACACCTCACGTATGGCATATTTCCGGTAAAATAAGCATATTTGAAAGAAAATAAACTTGTTTTGTTCCAACGACAGCAGCAGTTACCTAGTTTTCCCATAAAATTCTATACTTTTCATGAATTTCCATGCCAGAAAATTCATACGCCACCACGAAATTCTCAACGCTAAAGGCCAGAGAAAAGAAAACCACAAAAACGCAAAACCTCAACGAACAGTGTGTAGTAATACAAAGTCCCGTCAGTTTCGAATTGCATAATAATTTTGTGATCCAGTGTAGGACTTGCAGATAATTACAAACTCTCAAATTGATATTAAGATAAAAGTGGTGGACAGTATAGTGCCGATCAAGTACTCGTTATCTGATACTAGTCTCGAAAAACGCCCTAGTTTTAACGCTGATAATTTCTGAAATAATGGACTAAATGAGTATTGAGGTCCCTGTTATATGTCTTAAACGTGTTCAAAGCTCATACAACTGCAAAAGAGTGCATTTACTTTCAGGACGGAAACCCGTATAATCCCTTTAACTCGCGCCCCGCTGAGGGAGTCAGAATCTGTCCCCTTCCCTAATTGTCTCAATAACTTAGAAACTGTTAGAGAGATCAACGCAAAACTTTGTGCTGTTTATGCCACATCAATTTGATATATTCCTTTGAAAAGTTCATGAAGTCGATCTAGCACTTTGGGAGATAATGACATTTTAGTAATGCCATGTCACGCCGTTTTTGGTGAAATAACGATAAATGTTTAAAAATTAGTATAAATCGAGTTTTGAAGCAAATTACAAATAAAAAGCGCTAAAGGAAAGGAAATGACATTCTCTTGAAAATGTGGCTATCAGATTTGAGAAATTTTGAGTTTTGCCCCAAATAATATAAAACCAATTTGGGGGAAGTTCCACAATATCAAATTTTTCAAAAGTATTAAAATAACAGAATACATATTTGAGGACCAAGCGTAGAAAACACCCAAATATAATTTCAAGCAAATTGGTCATATTTAATTCACTTATGACTCCCCACGTATGACTAATTTGCCAATTTCGCGTACCTATTTTTTAGATGCGTCTTATTGCGAACTTTCAATTGCCGCCTTGCGCGTCTCGCTGCGATTATTAGTCGCAATACAACGAGTGGGGGCATAATCTGCCCCCCATGTGTTCGGCTGAAGACCCCAGCGGAGCGCGGGTTGACAGTTGTCAGAAACACTGAATTCACAACCCTGAATTGCCATGACCTATTTTGGATACTCGTCAACCACTTAGCCTGATATTTTTTTTAATAAATTTATTCCGAATATTTGAATGGATGGATGTATGGGACCACAACCCTATGCTAAGCAGAGCTTGTTGCGTGGGCCCTGACCCCTACCACCCGACGACGTACTTCCGTTTTTCAACGGCAGAGTTTAGTGGCGAATGTTTAACGTGCTCGAAGTTGGAACACGGTTCGCCCAGCTCCTGATTTCATCTTCTGACCTGTTTGCGGCCGCAGCCACCGACCGCATGTCACCCCGGTCAGGAGCGAATATCGAGCGTAGAAGCGACTCGAACCCACCTTGCCAGGGTGGACGAATTTCCTGCCCGACGGTTTACCAACTGAGCTGCGTGGGCGTAGATGAAGTGTGAGGTCACCAAAAATAACTTATCACCATTTCTAAAGTGGAAATAATGTTATGGCTGGCCAGTGGCGGAGAAGTAAGGGAAAATTAGGCAATTGCCCCCCCCCCCACCGAAAAAAAATCGGTAGGCAAATGTATGTTTTCCCCCCCGCAACCGTTCTGTGAGGTTGTGAATTTTGTTCCGGGAAGTCATATACCCCCGCCCCCCCCCCCCCCCGCCAACGACTCTTCTCTTTCGTGCTGGCGAACCGACGTCACCCCCCCCCCCCCCCGGGTCAACAACTTTTCTCTGACGAAACGGAGCGAAGTTTCCCCTCCCCAAAAAAAACTTGAAACCTAGACCCACCACTGAGCCGCCCCCCGCCCCCCCCCCCCCACTTGTCAAAACGTGCCTACGCCTATGTGACCTGGTGACCTTAGGGGGGGGGGGGGTGTTCAAACCAAGATTCCTTTACTAATAAGGTTTATCTAGGAGGGAGAAACGACTCCCGGTGTGATGTCAGAGCATTTGGCATCACTATTTTGCAATATGGTAGCAAATAAACAAAGGCATGTATGGCGCGTCGATTCTCGTCATTTATCTTCAGGAATATCGACATACTTGGGGCATGTCAGGGGCGGATCCAAGACAATTTTCGGGGGGGGGGGGTCACATCAGACGTCAAGGGGCTCCCGAGCTGAATGGGCCCCTTTCAGTTCGGGAGCCCCTTGACGTCTGAGGTGACCCCCACCCTGAAAATTTTCCTGGATCCGCCCCTGACATGCCCCAAGCATGTCGATATTCCTGAATAAAGATGACGAGAATCGACGCGCCATACATGCCTTTGTTTATTTGCTACCATATTGCAAAATATTGATGCCAAATGCTCTGACATCACACCGGGAGTCGTTTCTCCCTCCTGGATAAACCTGATTAGTAAAGGAATCTTGGTTTGAACACCCCGCCTAAGGTCACCAGGTCACATAGGCGCAGGAACGTTTTGAAAAGTGTGTGTGGGGGGGGGGGGGTGACTCAGTGGTGAGTCTAGGTTGACTACCTAGACTCAGTGGTGAGTCTAGGTTTCAAGTTTTGTTTTTGGGAGGGGAAACTTCGCTCCGTTTCGTCAGCGAAAAGTTGTTGACCCGGGGGGGGGGGGGGCGTCGGGTCGCCAGCACGAAAGAGAAGGGTCGTTGGCGGTGGCGGGGGGGTGTATGACTTCCCGGAACAAAAATCACAACCTCACAGAACGGTTGCGGGGGCAAAAACATACGTTTGCCTACCGATTTTTTTTTTGGGGGGGGGATGGGGGGGGGGGGCAATTGCCTGATTTTCCCTTACGTAGCCACTGGCCATCCGCCACTGGCCATCCGTAAAATTATTTCCACTTGGTGATAAGTAACGAAATGGTGATAAGTAACGACTCAAAACTATATTCTTCAGCCGGACGATGGGCGCATGGACACCGACATTAATCTGCCGACACCCGCCTCCCCGTCAACCCCTCCTGAATGTTGCCCGCCGCGGCCCGTCGGGCCCGAATCAGGTGAAACCGGGTCGGTCGGCCGCCGCCGTTAACGACGACCTTGGGACGGCGGCGATGCTGGACAGCCGGCCGGCGGCGAATCAGTTATCGATGCACAAGCAAGCGAAATCCGATGAGTTATCAGAATGGTGTGATACTTTTTGGGATTCCCCCCTCCCCCCCCCCCCCAACTGACCCAAACCACCCATTCTGGATCCGCCCGTAAGTGGAAGGAAGGTGAAATGGAGACAATCAATAAAGTCAATTACATGGATTTATTGGATACGTCGTCTGGATGGATGTTGGAAGGCAGAATATAGTCGTCTCTTCTATTGTAAATGTTGAACATGTTTTGACATTACATCAACAAGTGGGTGACAATACCATGAGGGTACGGTTAGTTTGGTGTCCAGGTGGGTAGATCGGCACTTGGGTATAGCAATAAGCCTGGCCTAGCTGCAAAAGAAGAACCGTTTAAATAACGTTGCAACACCTGCTGAACTGCTTGCCAGTTTTTTTTAGCGAAATTTTGCATTAGCATTTGCAATCAACAAAATGGAAATGTAGCAATTGAAATGTGCAGAAATGTAGCTTCGATGAGAATGTAATTGAACTCGATAAAAAAGTAGCTTCGATGAAAAAGTGTAGCAAAATTGGGCTTCGTCAAATTCGGTTGGTAGCAAATTTTACCTTTTTTACCCCTGAACTAACTTATACATACGGAGATAAGCATTTTCTCTAAACAAAATGCGTGTGTTCTAAATGCATTGGTTTGCCAGCTCCTTGGTTGAGTACGATCGTATAACGATAAATTCATAAAAAATGTACCTGAAACATTGACCATAACACCGTAAAACACGGCATAGCATAACTCGGTTGAAGCCAAGTATGGTATTCGCACCAAATGTATGCTAAATGCATGATTTGCCATGGTCAACCTGGTGCGAGCTCGGCACATCACCTCACCAGCTACCTCAGGTTCGGAAGTCAGTCAAGCCCGCCGGTTCTGGATTCAGGCACGGTGAAAGAAGCTCCAGTACCGCTTCTCCGGCTTTTTGTGACCCTAGTACAAGTGTCGCTCCTTCTTCATGTTTACACGCTTTTCTCTAATTTGTTTTGCTTGTTAGGCAACCCATTCCCTTATACAACATTGCTACCCATGTTCTTAAAGGGAAATAATGACCTTTTGATTTTGTTAGCAACAATTTCTTTGGCTACAGTTATGGTATTAAAATGATGTGATCTAAATTTAAGAATTAAATACATTATTCCCTAATTCGAAGTTGGAAGTTTGGGAAAATTAATGATCGGTATTTTCCCTCCACTATTGAAAAGCGACACATCTGGCGCTTTTGTATCAATCTGTTCAACGTTGTTGAATATGCACTTCGAAACAAATCGCCGACACTAAATAGGTCGCCGTCGATGTGCATCGATGAGCTTCCGATTTAATTGCCAGCTTTGTTTTCAATGATTGTTAATTGTAAACGATGGGCGGGTATATAATCACAACAAGCAGAACGCACAATATATTTTCCACACCTTTGCGTAACAAAGCAATACGGGAAAACCCCGTAATTTGATGGAAACCGAAAAGTACTTGGCAATCTGGCAATATGGTACGTGGCAATCGGTCGTTAAAAGTGTGAAACGCTTGTTAAGATTAACTTGAAATATCTCTCGGAAGGAATTGTTTATATGCAAAATGCGATCAATTTACATCATATTTTGGCCTCGTCTGTCGATTTCAAGCGCTAACTCCATTTTTTTTGTGGGGAAAAAAGTCATTATTTCCCTTTAAATATATGACATACTATTGGCAATAATCACCATTGGGTATGGAAAAGAGCGCCACACGTTGCTTCTCTTCAATCTGAATTTGTGTCGTAGTATTGCCGAAAAGTTAGCCTTGCCCCCCCCCCCCCAACTTCGAAGTAGTTCCCACGCCCCTGTTCACGGACATCGATCGGACACGCATGAGCCCTGCCCTGCCGTCAGCCGAGCCACGGTATCAGTCAGCGTCAACGCCATGCGGCGTGAGGTCAGCTGCTATCAGTGTCAGCGGCCCGGTCTACATCCTAAGTAACGCTGTATTAGAAACGGTCCAAAGAGCGTCACCTGTTTGAATTGTGCCGTGTGAGTACCTTGCGCGGCGATAAAAAGCTGCCACCAGCTCAAGGGTCACGTTCGTCAGACGTACGACTGTGCTTCAGCCGAGAGGACGTGCCTCCATCTATATCACGTGGGACTCGGTAAGAAAAGAACACACGCTGTTAACAAAGTTTAGCACCCTTTGGTGAAAATCGAGGTCAATTTTAAGCTCCGTGTTGGTGCTAAATTTCGCCGTATTAGCGGCTTTTCTTAGTGCTTGGGTGCTTTATTCAGCAACTTAGTAGCTTAGCGATGCTTGGATTTTTTTCTTCTTCTAACCGCCACCCATTAATAGGTGACCAGGAGTGCCCCCGCCCTCGATCCCAACGGCGCACGACACCTTAAGTTAACACCAGAGAACAAAAGAGAAAATGTCGCGGAACTCCCAGCTAAGAAATGGAAACAAACATAAAAAAGCATACGAAGAGAGGTAGTTTGGGTGTTAGATGTGGTGATATAAAAGAAGGCGAAAAGTAGTCATTGTTGAAAACAGCAACTGACTGCCCCCCCCCCCCCCCCCAACTACGTCCCATGATATCATCCTCACTCATCCTCATCCAGGACAGGATGAGGATGGATGCATTCACTATGTTAGTAAAGGGGATATCAGTCATACAGGGCGGAGGACTAAGTCTGGTCAATTTTCAAGCGTTTCTTGCTGGAGCTTCGTGGACCCCACTCAACTAAGCATAGCTTGTTGCCGAGTAGGGACCACGAAGCCAGCGCTATTGGATGAGTGACCCTACCTATGACCTACTTATATGAGACTCATGAAAAGCAAACGCTTTTGACTAACTTATTAGACTATGTATATGTATATATGTATGATATCATCAATAATTATATAACTATTATGTTCTTGTACTATTATGTATACTATTATGTTGTTTTACATATTATGTATTTGAGCAGTGGTCTAACGGAATATGCTGAAACTAGTGAAGATTCTGAAGGAAGAACTCCTTAGTGATTTTCTTCATTCGAAATTTAGATAAGTCGTAAACATTATTCAAAGTAAATAGTGACGATATGGCGTTATTCCAAATCCGTGGTCCTATCCAAGTTGCAACTCGAGTACGATAAAGTTTTCCTGTAAATGGCTCAATGAGATGTTGCCTGTTCCTTGTTCTTATGTTGGTAGGATCGGGAACGGGAACAAACATACGCTCACAAAATCGCGACACACGACCCGGGTGTTAACTCCTACCACAGGGGCTAATTTGGAAATTTACTCATGCATGAGGTGTAATTGTTGAGGCTTCGCTATCTACACTCATGGCAGACACCGGCGTGGTGTGTCAGTGCCGACCACCATCGCATTGTGTGTTCGTCACCGCTGCATGGGGTGTCGAGGTGTCGCAATACTCATGCGGGGTTGTCGATTGATGCCCCATCCGGGCGTATTGCAGGAGTTCGTTTACCACTGGGAGAGGTGTGACGGTCGCCGTTGCTTGAGGTGTCGTGACGCAGACGGCGGCGCGGCGTTAGCTGCGCGCGCACATCGCCGCCGGTCGGCCGCGCCGGCTCAGTTGCGCCGTGGCCTCGGCCGCGGCAGGTTGTGCAGAGTGCGTGCCTCGACCGTTGTCAGTGTTCAAGTTGCCGTTGAGTTTCGAAAGGCTGTCAATCGTGCTGTCGTGATCGGAGTTATAAGTACCTAATTGTGAGTTGTGGGTGCGTTCTTTCGTGAGTTCTTTTTATCTTAGAAATGTAGTTAGTTGTGAATTTGTGATCGATAAACATTAGGTATGATAGCGTCTATATGTTTGATGCCCTCCCGTCACAACCAATTGTATTGCTTATCCGGTCGGGGCTGCACCGACCAAGCTTCTATAAACATATGAATATACGTAGCTGACTGTTGATCCATAGTAACTATGATTATTTATGAGTATGCTTGATGAAGATGATTTGTGATGTTAATGTTGATACATGGATCTGTTTACAATAATTAACAGTTTTGTAAATACAATGGTTTTGCACGGAAATGTACTAATTTTTAGTTGCTCAGATTGGGAAGGTTGACGCGAGTGGTCAGAGTCAGGTCAGAGTGCTCAGATTGGCATGAGTCTTGCGAGTTGCGACACGTCTCTGAGCCGGCGCCCGGTGGCCGGCGGACGCCATGCGTCTGCGTCACGACACCCCAAGCAGCGGCGACCGTTACACCTCTCCCAGTGGGAAACGAACTCCTGCAATACGCCCGGCTGAGGCGTCAATCGACAATCCCCACATGAGTATTGCGACACCTCGACACCCCATGCAGCGGTGACGTTACACCTCTCCCAGTGGTGAACGAACTCCTGCAATACGCCCGGCTGAGGCGTCAATCGACACCCCACGCATGCGTATTGCTACACCTCGACACCCCATGCAGCGGTTATCAAGTGTGTTCCGTTAAACCTATACACCCTATGCAGCGGCGATTACGGTTGTTCCGGTACACCTCCCTGAGTGCTAAACAAAACACCTTCCAGGCGACGTATTTTAGGTTGTGTGGGCATCACACGGGCTAGGGGTGTCGACACCCTGCGCGGGTATTGATTTTTTGTGAGTGTAGAATCGAGCGGTGGTGGGATGTAAGAAACAAGTGTTCTTAGTAGTTCTTAGTTCTTAGTATGCATTAGTAGGATGGGCTGCTGTTTTGCAATATAGTTGAATATTGTAAAATATAGTTAAAGTATCAATATAGTTGATACTTTAAGAAGCTTAAGATGCAGACAAATTGGATCAGTATGGGCAAGTCGATGTTGATTATCAATTATACGCACAGCACGTTTCTGCAGTAATTCTATTTTATATAAATAAGTGGGGAAGGTGAAGCCCCATACTAAGCAGCAGTAGTTTATGTAAGGGCAAACCAGTGAATTGTAGGACTGTTTATCCAGAAAGAATTTTGATCTATTTAAGACATCAATGTTCCGACTGATTACAACTGTTAAATAGTCAATATGGTAGTTCTATTTTAAACAAGTGTCTATTATCATGCCTAGGTATTTTACTTTTTCAACAGCTTGAATTGGGTCGCCATTTAATTTAAGATCTAAGTTCAGAAGTACCCGTGTGTTGTTATATATCTGGTAAACTGTCTTCTTCGTGTTAAGGGAGAGCTTATTTGATTGCAACCACCTGCATATAATGGGCAAGTCCTGATCCAGTAAATTTTGAAGCTCATTGGCATTGGCACTCTCATAGATAAGGACTGTGTCATCTGCATACAAAAGGCAATGTGATTTGCTACACACATTTGGGAGATCATTAATATAAATTAAGAATAACAAAGGCCCAAGAATAGACCCTTGTGGCACTCCTATACTTACTTTTTAAATGTGAGATCTAACTCCATTATATTCTACACATTGTTGCCTGTTGGTTAAGTATGATTAAATTAGCTCAAGTGCACATCCAACAATGCCATATTTTCTACATTTTGCTATAAGTATGTTTGTGTCCACAGTATCAAAGGCCTTTTTTAAATCAATATAAACTGCTAGAGCAAAGCTCCCCTTTTCAAATGACTGTGACTATTTCTTGTAATTGTAGTACAGGCATATATGTTGAGAGATATTTCTGAAATCCAAACTGGTTGCTGCTTAGTATGTTATTTTAAAGAAAGTATGCCATGATTCTCTTGTGAATTACCTTTTCAAGAACTTTGGAATGTAAGGAAGGATACTTATTGACCTGTAATTATTAAATACATTTCTATCACCTGATATGTTCGGATATATTACAGGCAATGTGAAGAATCAGGCATTCTATAGATTGCCTAGACATTCTATAGAATACCTAGCCGGTCAGGCATTCTATAGAATGCCGAACCAAACTGTCTGGCATTCTATAGATTGCCTAGGCATTCTATAGAATACCTAGCCGGTCAGGCATTCTATAGAATGCCGAACCAAACTGTCAGGAATTCTATAGATTGCCTAGGCATTCTATAGAATACCTAGCCGGTCAGGCATTCTATAGAATACCTAGCCGGTCAGGCATTCTATAGAATGCCGAACCAAACTGTCAGGCATTCTATATAATGCCTAAACAATTTACATATATATATATATATATATATATATATATATATATATATATATATATATATATATATATATATATATATATATATATATATATATATATATATATATATATATATATATATATATATATATATTTCATATTTTCATATTTCATATATATATTTGAACACTTTCAGAGTACTGGCTTTTCTGTGATCATGTAACAATAGGTAAAACACTGATCAAGACAAGATTGAACAGGATATACATACAGTGCATATAACATGCAACACAGGTACACGATATGTTGACAATTCCATCGAAGAAAACAGACAACATTCTTAGAACAATTCATCACTCTTGAATTTCGTATCTCATTTGGTGTTGTCTGTACTCAGGTGTCAAGTCATTCCAATTTTTAAGAGCTCTGTAAGAGAAATACCTTCGTTTAAGCTCCGTTCGCACCTGCGGGAGCTGAAAAAGGGGAGCCGTAGATGAGCGGGACGAACGATCTGTCACCTCACTTCGAAAAGAGAGCAGGTCAATCAGCGCAGGTGGTGCATACTCGCTGGCCAATAGTCGATTTATCAGGGTAATGTCGGAATCAACGACCATGTTGTCAATGGACGGCCATCCGAGCTCAGCCAGTGTTCCGGATATATGGTCGCTCTTTTTCAAGTTTGAAATAATTATCGCTGCAAAATGAACGACTTTTTGCAGTCTCCACTTCTGAATGGAACACGCGCCACCTCATACACAGGCGCAATACCTGATGAGAGGGAAAACTAATGCTTCAATCAGGAACACCCTTAGTTCACGCGGTAGCCTATTTCGTAATCTGCACATGCCTACGAGCACCTGATAGCAGCGCTGAACGGTCAATGATATGTGGTGTTCCCAGGTAAGGGCGGGATCAAGCACGACTCCTAGTACTTTAGCTTTAGAAGTAGCTACAGGTATACTTCTAAAGCTAAAGTCTAAAGTACAGGTTAGAAGTAGCTAAAGTACAGGTTAGAAGTAGCTACCATGATCACCTGAAGTGCTTCCAAAGGTATAATACACATCTCTCAGAGGTCAAGGCCAGAATATATATATATATATATATATATATATATATATATATATATATATATATATATATATATATACCTACTTGTACACTTCGACACACTTATAACTTCCATGAACATCACTTGGAATAAATGCGTTATGAATGACTAGCTACAGTGGCGGCATGCGATATAACTGTGTACATGTCTTTTTATAGTGGCAATGGTATAATATTTGCTTGTCACTGGAGTGAATTATGCGTCCATACCCGCTGCTTGTTAACCCGCGCTTGACCGGGGTCCCAGCCGAACGCCAATAACGGGGAGGGGGATATTGCCCCTAGTTATCTCCGGAACCAATGATCGCAGCGAGACGCGCAAGGTGGCATTCGAAAGCTCTCAATGAGACACATATAAAGCATACTCGAAATTTTAGAATTGAGGTCACATATCAGGTTAATGTCCGGTCAAAAGCAAAATAAGGCATTTGAGTTTATGGAACATACTTTCCATCCAAAGCCTTTGATTGCGACCATGATCACCTGAAGTGCTCCCAAAGGTATAATACACATCTCCATGGGCTAAAATGAAATTTTTGGCAGAGGTCAAGGCCAGGTCACAAAAGGTCACTTTGCGCAGAGGATTTTCGAAAGTCATGCGACACATGTTCTATGGCCTATTTTACGCGTATGATTTGAAAGTTCAGCTGACTTCACCTGCCATGTAGACATACAATTAAGTGTGATTCGACAACTTTCAAAAAGGTGGGACAGTCCCTTTAACCCTCGCCCTACGGAATCTTTTTTCACCTTCGCCCTACGGGGTGAGATCTAACTCCATTATATTATATAGGGGGGGGGGGCTGACAGCCCCCCCTGTTAACTTCCATACCAAGCAACTTAGAGCAATGCGGTAAGAACCAGCATGTTACCTGTCATGCGAGGAATCCAACAGTATGCAATGTTTAGGTTTCAGGTCAACGGGTGACCTTCCAGGTCAAGTGAATGACCTCGGATTTACCACGTCCAGAACAGCGATTTTGCTCTTCAGAAAACCTCAAAATTAGAAATTGATAAATGTAAATAAAAAGGCATGTTCCTAGACCAGTTTCGGCTCATAAATATAGAAAAGGCAATAATTTGTTCGTATCTTGTCCAAAAAAAAAAGTTATTAAAAAAATGACGTCATCAGTTTCTTACACTTCGGGAGCCATCACTCAGTCAAAAATGAAGATATTGCTCTGAAATTTGGTATGGGTATTGTCCATACTCAGTTCTCTCAGATATATTCCGGTTTTTCTCAAATCTTTGAAAAATTTTATTTTGTGGTGATTTTTTTTAAAGTTGTTTTTATTTGAGGGGTCAAAAACCCCAAATTTTTAAAATCCGAGGTTGCCATTTAAAAAAAATGGCATTTTGTATCTTTGGTAATTTGTGTTTGAAATTTGCTTAAAAACTCTGTTTTCTACGATTTTTCAAATATTTATCATTTTTTCACAACATGACGTCATTAAAACATGATTATCTCTCAAACTACTTAACCAATTTCAATAAAAAATTACAGCATACGTATAATTGTTGTAAACTCAGTTACCGAAAATTTCAGCAAGATGCACTGCATGTGTAAAAAGTTATTCAAGAAAAACCTCAGTTATTCAAGAAAAACCTCAGCCTGTCAGCAGGGCGAGGGTTAAAGTGCATTAGCACACGCACTGCCAGGGGTTTGCGCCAGCCACGAACTGCCGGGAGGGAGGGGGGGGGGGGGTGATTTCCGCCCCCACCACTAATATCTCAAAAACCAAGCAACGTAGCGACAAGCAGAACACGATGCTCGAGACAAGTTCTATCCAAAGTGCTTAGTTCATTTTTAGGTCAGGTCAATATTGATCTAGAGGTAGATCTAGAGGTCACCAAAGGTCAAATTCCGGCTATATGTCCTTGATAAAACCGTTTATATCTCGATAACTAAAAGAGCTAGCGACGCGCGGAAAAAAACGTTCGAAAGAGAATGGATTTTTGTTTTGCTGTCGCGAAGGTTCCATCAGAATTGACCTAAGGTCAATAGTTAGGTCAGCAGAAACCATTTAATTTGAAACAATGTAATAATTGCCGAATTGTTTTAAGAAATCACTTTTGACTGACGCACGAGTACAACATATTTCACCATTGTGTTTATCTCGTCGAGACGCATTGAATGATATATTGGGTGACCTAGTTAGGCCATATACAAAATTGGTCTGACCTGAGGTCAGGATCAACTCTTACACCAAGTGATTCGTCTCGACAAGCCGAATACAATGGTGAAAAGCTCATTCCGCTACCTTGATTTAGTAAAGAGTTATTGAAGAAAAAACCTACGTGACCTGGGGGGTCACCTGAGTTGACCTCGTCAGTGGCGGATCCAGGGGGGGTCACGGGGGTCATGCCTCCCCCCCCCCCCCCCCCACCCTTGGGCCGTCAAGAGGCACCACGGCGCTGAGGAACCAGGGCACCACCAAAACCCCACAATAAAACAAAAATAAAGCAAAAATGGAGCAAAAATCCATAGTAAAGCAAAAAAATGCTGCGCCGCTACGCGGCGCACATCATTCAGTGTTCTTTGAATCAAGAGCACCACCGCGCCGGTGTACCAGGGGCACCAGGGGCACCACCGCGCTGGTATACCAGGCGCACCACCGCGCTAGGCGCCGTCGTGGCCCTGGCACGCCGGCGCGGTAGTGGCATTGGTACACCGGCACGGTGGTGCCCCTAATGCACCAGCGTGGTGGTGCCCCTGGTACACCAGCGCGGTGGTGCCCCTGGTACACCGGCGCGGTGGTGCTACTGGTACACCGGCGCGGCGGTAGGCGGCACTGTGGCGCGAGGAGAGGCACCGGGGCACCGTGCCTCCTTGAATCCAGGAGGGGGAAATAATGGCCTGATGCCGCCATGAAATCACAAGCATTGGTCGCTGGAAAACTCTTTTTTTTTCTCGCGAATTGATGCTACATTAGAATTGCTAGATTATGCAAAAAATGTCCCTTCATGCCTCCCGTCCATTTGGCTATGAAGGGGAACCATTTACACCAACGTGCCTTTATACCAGAGGCAATAACGTTTCAGACTCGACGGGCCCTGAGGGCCCTCGGCAGTCGGGATCCACTTCCATAGCCGGTGGAACAAGGGGGAGGGGGCACCGGGCACCGTGCACGGTGCCCGGTGCCCCCCCCCCGGAGGCATTTAAGGGGGCATGCCCCCTTAAATCCAGGAGGATGGTGGAAGCGGGGCACCAATGCCCTGGTGCCCCATCAAATTGCTGAAAACCCACCTATTTAATGCAAAATGGTGCAAAATTAAGAGACAAAAAAAACGCGCCGCTTCGCGGCTCATATTACATACGTGCGTCCTGATAAATCCTCGATGTCACGATGTTTGATGACTATCGTTTTTGGTCGCGAACGAACCCATATAGGGCCCACCATTTGGTCTTTTTTATAATGTAGTTCATGGCTGGAAATCCATGAAACGTATTTGAAACTGGTAAGCAACTTCAAGCAAGCTGTTAGAATTGTGTGATTCAAAAGTCGAAAATATCACATTGTTGTGCCACTGCGACGAAATTCCTTCTATCTTTGCGGTGGAAGAATCTCATTGAGTGGCTGCATTGGTGCCCTTGGGCTGATATATATAGATTATAGAACCTTTCGATTTTTAAGGTCTAGTTATCCAGACCAAACAAAATAAACCTAAAATTCCGGCCCGCTACGCGGCGCAAGCAGTGTATCAGTGTTTTTTTTCCCAGTACAAAAGAGTATAATATAGACTGTACACACTGGCGGCCGCAGGGGGGGGGGGGGGGGGGGGAGGGGGGGGGGGGGGTGGGGGCATGGGGGCCATGGCTCCGCCTTTGGCCTTAAATGGAGGGGGTAACATGTCTTTTGACTCCACCTTTTGCTCCAGACATATTTCTTCGTTTTGACCCTGCATCGTGGTTCTAATAGCAAAAATTAGTTATCCAGCTCGCCCAAAACCTTACATTTTTTCCGCCGCTTTGCGGTGCAATAATAGTTGTATAGGTGTCCATTTTGCGTAAGTATCATTTGTAGTTAAGTTTAAGGGCAGCCTTTGTGACAAAGTTTCTTCAAGCCCTTCGCAAAATCCCGCCTATTTTTATAGTTCAAGAACATTTTTGAAGTCCGCTCGAGACACAAAGCAATATGATACACTGCTATTGCATGCATAAGATTTACTGCTTGTAAACAAAAATGTATATCCCGCCACCCCCCCCCCCCCCCCCCTCCTGGTCACGAACTTCAACTACCCTCTTGGTCAATTCTGCATCAGCCGTCTGGGGCCGCCCTTGACTGTACAGATTATATACTTTATCACCATCCGCGGCACTTAAAATGATAGAAAGAGTACGACTGATATTGCAAATATCTATAGCCAACGTTTTGTCAACAAACAAAAAAATGCTGAAATATAGTGGACCCTCAAAATATAGTGTACCAAATCCGTAGAGTTTTCAGATTTGGGTATAGGTAGGAGCACCACTGCAATTAATGACCCCCCCCCCCTTGAAGATTTTCTGGATCCGCCCCTGGACCTGGTAGAGGTTAAAGAACAGAGATGTGACACAGGGTTTTGAATTTGGCACAAGAGTGGTGGATCTGGTGACAATTGGTCAAATGTAGCCATTTCCTATAGATTTATACGTGTTTTATTTTGTTTTCTATTGACTTATAATGGGGAGGTGAGGGGTGGAGAATTAGGGGTTTTGGGGGTGCTCAAGCACCCCCTGAGCTAAAAAGTGCACCCCCTCACTGTAAAAGCACCCCCTCAAATAAACAGGTCCGTTTAACTAACGGCTGCTCAGTCGTGTGTGTATGTGTGTCTGTCCGTGTGTAAATAGGCGGTTTTGTTCGGTCAGGTAGGGTCAGATCAGTTCACACGGTCAGTCTTACCGTCCCTCAACATGCTTGTGTGGGCGGTCGCCCGGCCCGGGGGCGCGGATTGCCCGACCCGGCACCGAAGCCGGCGCTTAAGAATCACCGTTTTGCTGATAGTGCAATTCGCGCCCCGGGCCGGTGGACAGGGGCAGACCTCCCGCACCTCCGCGCATAAATCCTGGCGCCACACCTCTACTGGCAGATCCAGCCTCCCAATATGGGGGGGGGGCTAATTTCACTGGGGGCCTTCCTGTCCCCAGGGGCCTCCATATGACCTAAAAGGTGCCCTTCCCCCTTTTTCCCTTTGCGGACTTGGGTTATTTTTGTTCGCTATGCTATTATTACGTGTAATGACCTAGGTGACCTAGGACGTGTCAATTAAGTGCAAACATAAAATTGATGGATATTTGCCTCCAAATATATACAATTTTGCAATTTTATATGCTATTTTATATATAAATTAGTTATTCGCTAATACCTTTTGACTGAATAAAGTTAGAAGGGCACAGTAAACGTCATTTTGTTGGTATCACCAAGACACGTTGATAGATGTGCAGCATGACTTCTGTATGGCATTTGATGACCTTGACCGAAGGTCAAGGTCACGGCGCAAAGTCACCTTTCAAAATTTGACCTACACGGCAATGTTATATATCTTTGAACTTGTCTTGAAGATAGAAATTCATTGGTATTAAAATAATTGCGCGATCGTTGATGATTATAAAGCAAACTGAGACATTTTCGGGCTTTCTTTACACCGAGAAGGAAGTTATGAAGTTACTATTCGACATTCAAATTAAAATTAATTGACATGTTGCCATTGACAATCAGGCGTTATTTAAGCACAATCGAATTCCTCGCAACAAGACAAGTTTTAAGATATATAACATCGCCACAAATGCGGCCACAATTGGAAACCTAACCTTGAACCTTGACATTGACCTTAGGTGAAGGTCACCAAATGTTAGAAAGAGGTCATACTGCATATCATTCAACGCGTCTTAACGAAAATAACAAAATGGTGTCCATTTTACCTTTTTATCTGTATTCAGTCAAAAGTTATTGCCTATTGGAGAACACCTAATATCTTTCACAAAAAGAACACAAGAAATTACAAAAATTAGCATATTTGAAGACAAATAACCATCATTTTTTTCTGTTTGAACGACACTTCTTTACACTTAACAATAATACAATCAAAATAGGAAATACATTTAGCTTGGGTATTAAAAAAGATTAAAAATTTCAAAAACAAATACTAACTTTGAAATTTAAGGTCAAGGTCATAAAATGTCAGACAGAGGTCATGCTGCAGAGTATTAAATTCGTCTTGATGAGAACAGCAAAATGACGTCTATCGTACCAATCTAGTTTTAGTCAGTCAAAAGTTATTAGCGAATAACATATTTTTTATATAAAAAATAGCAAGTAAAATAAAAAAATGTGATATTTGGAAGCAAATATTCCTCAATTTCATTTTTTTTCTCTCACTTAATCACGTCCTTACACGTAAGAATATCATAGCCAAAAAAAAATAGAAACACGTTTGAGAAAAGGTCTCCAAAAAGTTGTACAATTTCGAAAACGTACTAAATTGTGAAATTTTCGAAAATACAAAAATAAACATCACCATGTTATAAAACAGCTCATTGACAATATAATGACATAATACATCTATATTGCTTCATAAATTCCCCGCCATATAGGCCGACAAAGATTGACCTGCACCGTGACCTTATAAAAATGTCCGAGGCGATATCTCCTGAACCACTGCTTGCATTGCAATATAACTTTCACAACTCACTTAAGCGCTCCAGGTTACCCCATATACCAATTTTGGCCATAATCGGTGACATGACGGTGTCATTTTGCACTTTGTTTTTGTCGATTTGTCGTGGAATACAACAGCTACAAAAAGAAGACCATTAGGTTTTTTAACTGAACCTAATTACCCTACTTAATACTAGTAGACGTATTCCACACAACATAGGTACCTATGTAAGGAAATTAATTCCCGCGCTCCTCTGCCACCCAGCAGGCAGCAGGAGACCAAAGGCTGCGACGCTGCGTGTACAATTATAACTTACGTTGGTTGTGAATCACTCCAAAATAGCGTCAGACGCGCCACTTTCCCTAACCCTACTGTTACCAAAATGCTACCAAATAGAGCAAACACGAACGAGGCAAAAACAACATTTCTTTCTTTCGCAACAAGTTTTTTTTCGCAGGCAGTACCCATTTTCATCGCCAGTTTCAGCGATTTTTTTTGGGGGGGGATAATTTATATTGCCGCCCCTGTCGAGCTGGGGGGGGGGGCTTTTGCCCCTGCCCCCCGCCCCCGCCCCTGGATCCGCCAGTGCACACCTCTCGCTGCGGCTGTGGTTCCCACTATCGTCCACGGTTTGGTTATGTCACACGTACGTTACTGTATAACCGTTTTTGGCAACTGCTCAGACAGCTCCGAAGAGTGATCAATTTTTGTGCCAGGGTGGTATCTGGAAGGCGTAAATTTGACCATATTTCGGACGTTTTGAGTGGCCCAGGGTGGCTCACCTCCATACAGTTATCAGAATATCACTCTCTCACTCTGGCCCAACGTGCACGGTGGTGGGAGGAACCTGCATTTCTGGCCTCGCTATTTAGCCGGAATGCGGCACATCGCAATAGGCGCACACGACAGGACGAGCAGTTCCACATACCTCGCATCCGCACTGAAGCCGGTAGACGTCAGTTTTCCTACCGAGTCCCTCGTCTCTACAACAGTTTACCGACCGAACTGACTGGTCTGAGGCCTGCCTCATTTAAACGTAACTTGCGGTTGTACATGAAAGGCCGAGGTGTTAACTAGCGTGTGGCAGCCATGCTTTGTCTGTGCTATTGTTTTCGCATTACCAGTTTATATCTATTTTGTGTTGATGCCTAGTTTTGTAAGCCGTGCACCATTGTTTTATCCGGTATGTATCTGAGTATGAATGTCAACTCCCTGTTTCCCCATGTACCTACTGTTTTATGTCTCGTGACGCCGGGCTAGGAATAGCCACAATGTGTGTGGATGGCCCGAAGTCGTTAAATACAATACAATACATGTCCGCCCGTCGCCGCTGTGATATCCGAGGCCGCGCCGCGCAGCTGCCAGGACTGCTGCCGACCGGACCGTGGCTTTTTCTGCGTTGCGTTGCTTGTATGTGGTTGTTCGAAATATCGAGATACATTGAATACATAAATGAAAAAAAGTAAAAAAAAAGTTCACACGGTCAGGTCAGCATTGACGACTTCGTCATTTCGGTGCCGATATTATGTGACTTGAAGGTTTACATGTTCGCACCGTGACTTTTTGTTCTCTTCCCATCGTTTACAAGTTAACATACATTACGATTCTTGATGTGACTTGAAGCGTTTTTTTTTTTGGGGGGGGGGGGGGCAGCCGTAGTGCAAACAAAAAAAACTCGCTTCCGGCGACCATGACATGATGCATCTTGTCACTGATGTTTGGATCCATTTTCGTGCCGCTTGCTTCCTTTTATTTTACGGTCCGTCGCGTTTAAGGTCGCCGTCCACTGCGCACACACGCCTAACGACCTGACGGCCGAATTTCAGGACGCGACGACTACGCGCCGACTACGCGCGTAGTACCGACCTAACGACCGAATTATGCGCCGAATGTGAGACGCCATGACTGACCAAAAGTGTATTAAAGTGCAAAAGTTTTAGGTATTACTGAACTAAAAATCGTTTGTATGCTAATTATTTATGCGTACCGCGAAACTGTTAGTAATATTTAATGCTAAAGCACGTGCAATAAAGCGAATGCAAATTAGAAATGCATCAACGTTCCTGAGCCGGCACCAAGGTCACATACAAGCAAAAATAGAAACAAATCATTCAACGTTCTGTAAATTGGAGAATTTGGAGAAATAGACGTTCTAAATATATACATTTGTGTTGCTATGGCCAGATGTTTGAATAATTTCAGCAAAAATAAAGTAGCGTTCTACTACGGAGAAGACAGCTTCCGAAGATTATCGCCATAAATAACATAGTTGTTCACTACATAAAATTGTCTGAAGCCCTGGAAACACCAATGCTATGGTAGGGTTGTGACATTTACCTACTTCACAGCGCGAAATTATATACTTCTCGTAAAATTTGCAATAATATCTTGCAGGTGCAGCGTGCAGGTAAGTTTTCTTCACGCCTAACGACCGAAAAGTTCAGCATTTCCAACTTCTGCGCGCCTACTCAGCGCCGAATGACGCGCCGACAACGCGCCGAAAAAGTCAGCTGAACACGCCTAATCGCGCATTCGGTCGTTAGGCGGCAAGTCGGCGCGTTTCCCATAGGCCCCATGTTAAATTCAGCCGTTAGGCGATTAGGCGAGTGCAGTGGACGGCGACATTTAAGCGGCCATAACGGCCGCCACCTCTCCTCGTCCTCTCGCTACAACTTGGATTTGAGAGCCGCCGGTGAAAAGCACCCCCTGGCATTTTTACAATTCTCCACCTCTGGGGAGGTCACGAAATAAACCTGACCTTAGGTCACCGATATATCGAGATAAACGAATTGTAGGTACTTATCACCTGATGACATCCTGTGAGTTTCAAACCGTTTGGTCAATCACTTTGGCTGTGGCACGACCGCAAACATTTTGGAGGTGGGGTCACTTGACTTGACCTGGTGACATGACCTGAGATGACCCGAGGTCAAACATTTCACACCGTATGGCATTTGACCTGACATTCGCCATTGGCATTCGCCATTGTGTCCGGACACCGTACTAGATAGGAGGCCCCCGGTACTAGACAGCAGCTCCCCCCCCCGTACTACGCGACTAGATAGGATGCAACGTATATAGGATACCCCCGGTCCGACACGGTACGACACGTAGATAGGAGGCCCCGGCACTAGACTGGAGGCCCCCGTACTAGATATGAGGCCCCCGGTGATAGAAAGGAGGCCCCCGGTACTAGACAGGAGGTCCCCGGTACTAGACAGGAGGCCCCGGTACTAGATAGGAGGCCCCCGTACTAGATATGAGGCCCCCGGTAATAGAAAGGAGGCCCCCAGTACTAGATAGGAGGCCCCCGGTACTAGACAGGAGGCCCCCGGTACTAGACAGGAGGCCCCGGTACTAGATAGGAGGCCCCCGGTACTAGATAGGAGGCCCCGGTACTAGATAGGAGGCCCCGGTACTAGATAGGAGGCCCCGTGCTAGATAGGAGGCCCCGGTACTAGATAGGAGGCCCCGGTACTAGATAGGAGGCCCCGGTACTAGATAGGAGGCCCCCGTGCTAGATAGGAGGCCCCGGTACTAGATAGGAGGCCCCCGTGCTAGATAGGAGGCCCCCGTGCTAGATAGGAGGCCCCCGTGCTAGATAGGAGGCCCCCGTGCTAGATAGGAGGCCCCGGTGCTAGATAGGAGGCCCCAGTACTAGATAGGAGGCCCCGGTACTAGATAGGAGGCCCCCCGTGCTAGATAGGAGGCCCCCGTGCTAGATAGGAGGCCCCCGTGCTAGATAGGAGGCCCCGTGCTAGATAGGAGGCCCCGTGCTAGATAGGAGGCCCCGGTACTAGATAGGAGGCCCCCGTGCTAGATAGGAGGCCCCCGTGCTAGATAGGAGGCCCCCGTACTAGATAGGAGGCCCCCGTGCTAGATAGGAAGCCCCCGTGCTAGATAGGAGGCCCCCGTGCTAGATATGAGGCCCCCGTGCTAGATAGGAGGCCCCCGTGCTAGATAGGAGGCCCCGGTACTAGATAGGAGGCCCCCGTGCTAGATAGGAGGCCCTCCGTGCTAGATAGGAGGCCCCCGTGCTAGATAGGAGGCCCCGTGCTAGATAGGAGGCCCCCGTGCTAGATAGGAGGCCCCCGTGCTAGATAGGATGCCCCCGTGCTAGATAGGAGGCCCCCGTGCTAGATAGGAGGCCCCCGTGCTAGATAGGAGGCCCCCGTGCTAGATAGGAGGCCCCCGTGCTAGATAGGAGGCCCCCGTGCTAGATAGGATGCCCCCGTGCTAGATAGGAGGCCCCCGTGCTAGATAGGAGGCCCCCGTGCTAGATAGGAGGTCCCCGTGCTAGATAAGAGGCCCCCGTGCTAGATAGGAGGTCAGGTGCTAGATAGGAGGCCCCCGTGCTAGATAGGAGGCCCCCGTGCTAGATAGGAGGCCCCCGTGCTAGATAGGAGGCCCCCGTGCTAGATAGGAGGCCCCGGTACTAGATACGAGGCCCCCGTACTAGATAGGAGGCCCCCGTGCTAGATAGGAGGCCCCCGTGCTAGATAGGAGGCCCCGGTACTAGATAGGAGGCCCCCGTACTAGATAGGATGCCCCCGTGCTAGATAGGAGGCCCCCGTGCTAGACAGGAGGCCCCCGTGCTAGATAGGAGGCCCCGGTACTAGATATGAGGCCCCCGTACTAGATAGGAGGCCCCCGTACTAGATAGGATGCCCCCGTGCTAGATAGGATGCCCCCGTGCTAGATAGGAGGCCCCCGTGCTAGACAGGAGGCCCCCGTACTAGATAGGAGGCCCCCGGTACTAGATAGGAGGCCCCCGTGCTAGACAGGAGGCCCCCGTACTAGATATGAGGCCCCCGTGCTAGATAGGAGGCCCCCGTACTAGATAGGAGGCCCCCGTGCTAGATAGGAGGCCCCGGTACTAGATAGGAGGCCCCCGTGCTAGACAGGATGCCCCCGTGCTAGATAGGATGCCCCCGTGCTAGATAGGAGGCCCCCGTGCTAGACAGGATGCCCCTGTCTGGTACCGGTGGATGGTGCAAACCCGCAGGAGCAAGGTAGGGACAGTGGAGCAGGATGTGCTCGACATAAAAGGCATTTCGACCTTTACACATGTGGACAAAATAACATTCGGCAAAAAGGCATTTTTCACATGTCGTCAAAATAACGTTTCGACAAAAAGAGTGGTGTATTAAAAACAAAAATGAGGGGAGGGGGGGGGGGGGGTAGCGGGCCGTCAGCCGTCAGCGAAAAGTTGTTGACTGGGGGGGGGGGGGGGGCGGTAGAGCGCGTCGTCAACCCGTCAGCAACTGTACATCCGGCCGTTTTTTGTTTGTTTGTTTGTTTGTTTGTTTGTTGGGGGGGGAATCATGGATTCAGGACCTGGGGGGGGGGGGGAGGGAGGGCATGGCCCTTTGCCCCCTGGATACGCCCCTGGTCTCGTACAATGCTAAACTCTCATCGGAGCTCGTTTTCTTATACAATGCTGGTCGATTTAAAACATACTTTATTAGTATATGCTGCTTAGATGTCTGGTAAATCCGAAGATGTACCAATTTCCGGCCAATTTCAGGCATTTTGGGGGTCATGGTCCTTTGCCCCCTGGATCCACCAGTGGCCCAAGCGTCGCAAGTATGCAGCAGCCAGCACACCCTGTTTGCTCTGATCGGGGTGATGATCCATTGATTGACATGCTTCGATATTTTGCAGGGGGGCCTGGCTGGCCGGGGCAGACGGTGAGACATCATGACCGCGCTGCTGAGGTCATGCAAGGGACATGTGACGCTGGCCCTGGCCGCGATTCTGCTGCTCACCGCTGTACTTCTGGTAGCCCAGCGCTGGTAAGTACTGCTGGTAGCCCAGCGCTGGTAAGCTGTTTACCACTGCACTGCTGGTAACCAAGTCCTGGTAAGCTGTTTACCATTGTACTGTTGGTAACCCAGCACCGGTAAGCTGTTTGCCATTGTACTGTTAGTAACCCAGCGCTGTTAAGCTGATTACCACTGTACTGCTGGTAACCCAGCACTGGTAAGCTGTTTACCATTGTACTGTTGGTAACCCAGCTCTGGTAAGCTGTTTACCATTGCACTGTTGGTAACCCAGCGCTGGTAAGCTGTTTACCATTGTACTGTTGGTAACCCAGCGCTGTTAAGCTGATTACCACTGTACTGCTGGTAACCCAGCACTGGTAAGCTGTTTACCATTGTACTGTTGGTAACCCAGCGCTGTTAAGCTGATTACCACTGTACTGCTGGTAACCCAGCACTGGTAAGCTGTTTACCATTATACTGTTGGTAACCCAGCGCTGGTAAGCTGTTTACCATTGTACTGTTGGTAACCCAGCGCTGGTAAGCTGTTTACCATTGTACTGTTGGTAACCCAGCGCTGGTAAGCTGTTTACCATTGTACTGCTGGTAACCCAGCGCTGGTAAGCTGTTTACCATTGTACTGTTGGTAACCCAGCGCTGTTAAGCTGATTACCACTTTACCGCCTGTGACTGTGACTGTGACTGTGACTGTGACTGTGACTGTGACTGTGACTGTGACTGACTATGACTGTGACTGGAGGTATATTAACTAAATGGAGTCTTATATTCGTATATTCGTATATTCACGGTCAGAGGGTTTTCCACTAACGTAGTGGCCCGAGTCAAAATGGGAACCACAAGGGGAGGGGACAACTGACACTCACAATCGCTCTGAAACACACCACTCGGTACATCGGCATGCCCAGCGCAGTCACGTGGCAGTCGCTCACCCAGCCGCAGCGGCTAAAAGTTCACGCTTCTTCAGCGCGCGGCAGAAGCTCCGCGGTCCTAGCTCCGCGAGTCCTGCTGGAATGCAGTTATACAGACAGGGAGCGCGACTGCAAACACGTCTTTGCACGGCCTTCGTCCTAGATTGGGGGACGTGAAGCAGACTGTCCTGTCTGGTGCTTCGCTGCCGCTTGGTACCGTTCACTTGAAGGACAGACGCCAGCGCTTCAGGTTCCCGTGCTTCAGTACCTTGTGCGTTAAACACAGTGTACATAACCCCGCTAGTTGCCGCGCCTAGAGCAGAGTTCGTCACGGGCCGGGCTGGCCCTATGGGCCATGGACCGGGCCTCAACTTTAAGGAAATCACCGGGCTCTGGACGGGCCTGGGCTGAGAATGTCGAAGTAATGCGCGCCAGCTCAGGTCAGAGCTTAAACATATGTTAACCAGCAGTTCATTTCCACAGCAACACACTGTGGCTGTGGCTTTTTTTTGGTAAGCATAGTTGGTTCATTGCTTCACATTTATAGTATGCTAGTAAATATGTTATGCTAATGATTGCAAATTTTGTGAAAATAATTATATGCTTAATCTGAACGGGCCGGACCGGGCCTGGGCCTCAAATTTATTAATTTGACCGGGCCTGGTCCGGGCCTGGGCTTGGTGTTCATGGGTCCGGGCCGGGCCAGGCTGGGGGTTGGTGGGCCCGTGACGAACACCTGGCCTGGAGCCAGCCCAGCCTCTCCCGCAGGTCGGAAGCCCGGTCAAATTTGCCCGAAAATCGCACGAGCGCCAAAATTGATGATCTTCTGGATTTGGACAAAAACAAAATGTGAGCCGTTACCCTATACCGAGAAACAATTGCGGACCTGCAGCTGACAGTAGGGCGGCTCAATGTCTTCAGCTGCCGCGGCCTCCCGGACGTCAGTCAGTTCGTTATAGTGCCGGGCTCCGAAGTTGATGCCTGGCTTGTGGAACCGGCAGACAGACTGCTGGCTGCGGCGCTCGCGCAACCCCCTGATCAGGCGCACCGCCTCGGCCCTGATGGACTGATCCTGGTCGTCTAGCATGGCCAGGATAACGTTCTCTGGGTGGACCATGTACCATGTACTGGGTGGACCATGGTGGATGTAATAATTCCTGGCCAGGCTCTTCTGCGCCACTTGCAGGTCACTGCCGCTGATGTACTGACGCTGCCGCCCTATCTGCTCGGCCAAGTGACGGGGCGCGTCGACCAGATTCCACTGGCACCGGGTGCTGATAACAGATGGCATGTAGACACAGGCGGGGTGCGTCACCAGCGTTACCAGCGACGGAGGCGGGCTCGTCACGGACAACAGCACCGTATCAGGCGGCTCTGCGCCGTGTCCAGCTGGCCTGGTCAGTGGCGGCGCCACCGGGGGGTCAGGAGGGGCAGTCGCCCCCCTGTCGTCGGACAGGGGGGAAAATATTTTCCCCCCTCCTGTCATTTAACCCTATTTGTAGCAGGCTCCTGGCTACCCCTATTTGTAACAGGGGGGGGCGGATTCCGCCCCCCGGAGATCTCGAGATCTACCCGTCCGATTTTCAAAAATGAAACGGTGTTTGCTTCCCCTCAACACGATCTACATTTCTAACTAATAAACAAATATATACATTTTTGATAGGGGGCAACAGGGGGGCAAAAACTACAAATTTGAGTGGTATTTTTGATCCAATATAGCTTTCATGCTTATCGACCGATTTTAACACAACTAATACGAATCGATAGATTGAATTGGAAATTGATATATGACGGTAGCGTTTAAAAATGCAAAAATCAAAGGCGTGTGCAGGTCACTCAATATGGGGGTGAAGTAAATGCGTAATAAAACCATTTTTATGTTGTTTTTTTGATAAATGAAATGGTATGTGATTGTGACATTAGACAAAACAGTTAAAAGTCATATTTTTTGCCATAGGCGGTACCAGGTTAGTGAAAAAGGGAGGTCAAATTGGAAAAAAATATTAACCGCAGATAAGTTGCTACCCAGCACTATAAACATGTTACTGATCGTAGATAGTTCCTTTTTGCATGTTGTACTTCATCATAGGCGTATCCAGGATCCAAACTGGGGCGGCGCAAGACCTTTTGATAAGTATATTATCCGCTATTATGATACTAACTAGTCAAGAGTGGCTATTTCACTCACAACTTCAATGAACATTGCTTACCCCCTTTTACCCTACCTGGACTCGCCTATTATTTTATAACCGTTCGTAGAGTAGCCTGTGGTGCGTGTTTTATCCGAAAACTGCAGTATGTTATGCCATTGTACGCCCTTGTCTCTTAGTTTCCTTGCAATAATATGACCCCCTTCCTTCCATTCCTGAGCGCGCCTCTGCAAAAAAAGACTTTATTCCCTTTTCTGGCCTTATATGTGCATATATCATTATAAGCTAACCGTCTATTGCGCCGTTATCGCTGGCATATCGTCATCACCATGCCAGTCACCCCCCCTTTTCATGTGCCTGAACACGCCCCTGAAACTATATATGTAATAAATTATGCAAATAATGGAAGCAGAAGCTATCTTTTACATCTTGATAACTATAAATGCCCCTTACATTGCTCTATTTGCTTCCCGCCAAGCATTGAATACTTCCTGGAACCCCCCCCCCCTTGTCAAGCCCCTGAAACCGCCTCTGCCATGCAATTTGTATGATATTTCATTAAACTTCAACTAATTTTCACTTGTTGCCATCACCGTAAACCGATGTAACTCCTTCATACTTGAGGCAGTTGGGAAGAAACCGTGAAGATCGCATTTCCGTATTATCGCCAAATATCGCCTCCGAACCCACCCAAAACTGTACCCTGGAACCACCTCTGCTCAGGTTAAGAACTCAAAATTTTGACTCCAAATGCGGTATTCAATTCTATGAAAAAAGTCCCAAAATGTCATGGGCCTGCTCCCAGCCGTTCTGGAGGTATCTGCGAAAAACATGAGGGGGGGGGGGCGGAATCCGCCCCCCCCCTGTTACAAATAGGGTTAAGGAGGCCAATCCATGCTTCAAATAGGCCCCATCTCGCAGGCCCAATCGCGGAGGTCACAGGTGCCCCTGAACGCCAGAGGGGGTCCTATGGAGGTCAGAGTGGGCCTTTGAAGGCCAGAGGAGGCCATCTGGAAGTCAGAGGGGAGGTCAGAGGACCCCCTCTAACCCTGGGGGTTAGAGGGGGTCCTTTAGAGGTCAGAAAGGCCACCGAAGGCCAGAGGGGGCCCTCTGGAAGCCTGAGCGGCCCTCTGGAGGTCAAACGCCAGGGGTCCCCTACAAGGGCGTAGCCAAGGAAGGGGGGGGGGGGGGGGGTAGGGGCCATGCCTGCCCCCCCCCCCCTGGAGGCCAGGCAGGCCCCTCTGGCGACCTAGCGAGGCCCCCTAGGGCCGAGGGCCCAGTGTTTTGGATGGTGTCAGGCGCCCGTGAAACGCCTTACGCCGCATAGAAGAACGCCCACTAACCTAAACAAATCGTAACACGAATAAATAACAGCACTTGCTTGTATGTTAAAGGCATGTATATGTAAATACGTACAAAAGGGCCCAGACAGTGTGGAGAGGGCCCTTTACCAGCTTTTAAAGGGCCCTGCCGATCTGCAGATGGCCCCCTGCCGGCATTTAGAGGGCCCCTGTCAGTTATAGAGGGCCCTCTGCCGGCATTTATAGGGCCCTGCCGATCTGTAGAGGGTCTCTGCCGATCTGGAGAGGACCCTCTGCCGGCCTTAAGGGGGCCCTGTCAATCTGTAATTCAACCTGCCAATGAGGGCCTCTGTCGGCATTTATACGGCCCTGCCGACCTGTAGAGGGCCCTGGCGGCCTTTAGAGGGCCCTTCCGGCCTGTGAGGGCCCTTCCGGCTTCTAGAGGGCCCTGCCGATCTGTAGATCACCCTGCCAATCTGCAGAGGGCCTCTGCCGGCATTTAGAGGGCCCTGTCGACCTGTAGAGGGCACTATTACAGCCTTTAGGGGCCTTGTTGATCTGCAGAGTGTCCCAGCCAATCTATAGAGGGTTCTCTGCCGGCCTTTACATTGCCCTGCCGGTCTTTAGAGGGCCCTGACGGCCCTTCCGGGCTTCAGGGGGCCCTTCCGGGCTTCAGAGGGCCCTTCCGGCCTGTATAGGCCCTTCCAGCCTGTATAGGCCCTTCCGGCCTGTATAGGGCCCTTCCGGCCTTTAGAGGGCCTTGTCGGCCTTTAGATGGCCCTGCCGGCCTTTAGAGGGCCCTGCCGATCTGTAGAGGGACTATGTCGGCATTTAGAGGGCCCTGTCGACTTGTACGGGCCCTCTTCCAGCCTTTAGGGACCCTGTCGATCTGCAGAGTGTCTTAGCAAATATGTAGAGGGTCCTCTGTTGACCTTAATAGGGCCCTGTCGATCTGTAGATGACCCTCTGTCGGCCTTTAGAGGGCCCTGCCGATCTGCAGATGGTCATCTGCCGGCCTTTAGAGGCCCCTGCCGATCTGTAGAGGGCCTTTGCTGTCCTTTAGAGGGTCCTGTGGTGGTAGAGGTCGCACCTTACCGGCATTCACTGTTAAATTCCGCGACGTCGCGCTTACTCCGTGCAGTGAGGCAAAGAATCTGGGGGTGATATTCGACCGCTGCCTCAACTGGGACTCCCACGTGACCTTCGTCAGCCAGAAATGCATGGGCATCTTGGCGGGAATAGCTCAGCTTCGTCACCAGCTTCCACCTGAGATCCTGCCCATCATCGTATCCGCACTGGTCTTTTCTCACATTCGGTACTGCCTCACTATCTTTGGAAACGGTTCGGCTAAAAATCTAGCAGCAGTTCAAAAGATCATCAACTTTGCCGCTCGCATAATCTCAGGAAAAAGGAAGTTCGACCTCATCTCGGCTGCTAGGGAAGAGCTAGGCTGGCTCACGTCTGCGGACTTATTTTATCACCAGACTTTGGCCTCACTTCATCGGATCCGCGTCACCGGTCAACATGACGCGTATTTTACTTCGCAGTTTTACACGAACCGAGAGCGTGCTGATCGTGTGCGCAGTACTAGGCAAGACCATCTGCTCAGTCTGCCTCGCATCACCGGCTCTGCTGCGGGCAAGCGTCAGTATATAGTATCTGGCTTCGCAGTTTTACACGAACCGAGAGCGTGCTGATCGTGTGCGCAGTACTAGGCAAGACCATCTGCTCAGTCTGCCTCGCATCACCGGCTCTGCTGCGGGCAAGCGTCAGTTTGTGTATCGCGCAGCTAAGCTCTACAATGAGCTGCCACCTGAACTTGCGACCGTGTCAGTGGCGTCGTTCAAACGTACGCTGAAGAAGCGCCTGCTACCGACGAAGGAGTAGAGCGACGAATCTATTGTATATGTACCTGACTGGGAATATGTGCGTGTGAATGATATTCTATCCACTGTTTTTATACACCCTACGTTTCTTGACTCGGGATTAGGAATAGCCCCCGGACCTCGGTCCATTAGAGGGGATAATCCCACGATGTACAATAAAAAAATAAAAAAATAGAGGTGGTCTGCCGGTCGAGCGCCGGTGAGTCTTTCGAAGGAAGACCGGTCAAAGTTCTCATTGTTTTCAGTGTATGCTAGTAACGTCTGAGAGCAGTACAAGACTTTGACAATGCACGAGTATTAACCGGGGCATTGGCTGGGGTCTCAGCCGAACGCCATTGGCTGGGGTGGCGTTTTTCGCCCCCTGGTTATCTTCCGAACCAATAACCGCAGCGTCGACCTGCAGAGGTGGCCAACTATCTCGTCTGGACACACATCCGGACAAACACGTTGGCCCGTACTTTCCTGAGCGGCGACCCAACAGTGGCAATCTTTATCCTTCTACGATTTTGAATTAGAAGCGCCTTGACGAGATAAACACGATGGCGTAAAACAATTAGTGCCTTATCTTCATTAGGTAAAAAGTTATTTGCATAAAACTGTTTTGCCAAACAAAAAATATATTTTAAACATTTAAAGAGCTTTCGATTGCTTGTTTTCGTTTGTTCCTAGCTATCATAGTTCCCGAGATATTTGGGAGTTTCTCGAGCGAAGTCCTAAAACTGGAAAATCTGACCTTTGACCTCTAGTGACCTCAATATTGACCTGACCTAAACAAAACAAATACACCTTCCATAGAGCTTGTCTCGAGCTATCTAACGCCGTTCTCCGCTTGTCGCTACGTTGCGTGGTTTTCGAGATCTTAGGGGGGGTGGAATCCGCCCCCTCCCCACCAGGGCGTGTAATTATCAGAGGCCTTCCAGGGCGCGTGTTAAGATATGACTCTATCGTGTTTTAGAAACCCCTCGTATCACAATGTGGTGTATTTTCCAAGAAAATTTATAAGCAAACAGTATCCAAAGCTATCTGTAAATAAATATATAAGAAGCATGTTATTTCGTTATTTTGTATAGATTTTGTAACATCGTACATGTGCACAATCGGCATGTACGTTCTGTGTGGTTTCCTCAATCCGAATTGAAGAAGATTCAGAATATTATTTTGATTAACCCGCGCCCAGCTGGAGGTGGCAGAATCTGCCCCCGCCCCATTCTCCCTGATTTTCTCAATAGCCTGAAAACAATGATAGATATTGACGTCAACCTTTCAGTACCTTATGCTGCATCCATTCTTCGTCTTATCACAACATTTCAATTAAAATCGTGTAGTACTTTTGCGGGAGATAATGACGTTTTAATCACGTCATGTCATGCCAGTTTTGGTGCAAAAACAATAAATGTTTGAACAATCATAGACAATCTAGTTTTAAAGCAAATTCCAAATTAAAAAGCCGAAAGAAAGGAAATAACAATATATTGAAATGTCTATCGCGGATTTGCAAAATTTTGAGTTTTTACTCCCAATTTTGTTTTCTTTTCGTTGTCGAAAGTTATTTGTCACAACATACAACATACTGTACTATTTTAATTATGTAGGCCCCCTTGGCCACGAGGATCCCTCTGATCCCATCCCCCTTGGGAGAAATCCTGTCTACGCCCCTGGTCCCCTGTAGGCCAGAGGGGGTCCTATGGAGGTCAGAGGTGCACCTGAAGTCCAGAAGCGGCCCTCTGGAAGCCAGATGGAAGGTGATAGGAGCCCTATGGAGGTCAAAGGCCCCTTTTGAAATGGAGGCCCCCTCTCAAATGAAGGCCCCCTAAATTTCAACTTGCCCCCCTGACAAAAAACCGTGGGGCCGCCCCTGGGCCTGGTGCATCTCACCGTGCTTCTTGTTGGCGCCGGCGCCGGTGTCGCCGGAGATCACGGCTCCGGCACAGTCGTACAGCAGTTGGAAATCCCAGCTGAACTGGACATGGCCAGGCATTGTAGGGCAATCGTCACATTGAACGGCCGCGAAATTTGTCACCGGCAGCACGTGCACTTCCGTCCGGATCACTGCACTGGCAGGATCAGTCCAGGCTGTTGGTGCGGCGGTGACGCCGTCACGGTCCTTGACGATGGTGACGCCGGCGCCGTCGCCAACAAAAAACACGGTAAGATGCACCAGGCCAGGTGGCACACGGCGCAGAGCCGCCTGATACGGTACTACATGTCCGCCGGTTCCACAAGCCAGGCGTCAACTTTGGTGCCCGGCACTATACCGAGCTGACTAACGTCCGGGAAGCCGCGGCAGCTGCAGACATTGAGCCGCCCTACTGTCAGCTGCAGGACGACAGCCAGCTGGAGGCGTGTTTGGCGACCCCGCTCGTCACCGGCATCCCCAACAATACGCAGTCATCTGAGCGTGCCGTGAGACTGACGACGGAGGCGGCCGCCGCAGTCAGTGGCACCGTCCGCCAGGACGGCCTCAGTTTGAATAAGAGAGCATTTAGATGCCGCTGCCCTGGGAAGATCACCAGCTCCACGTTCAGCGCGTTGCGTAAACGAGACACAGAGTATAAGATGGGATGTAGCATCTAAGCAGTGGCAGTCCACGTGATATTTTTCCTCTCCAGAGTAGGCAGAGTAGGCATGCAACGATGTCGCAATGGGCGCGCCACTGACACATTGTGTTCGTTGTGCTGCACACTGTCGTGCGATTTTGTGACGAGGACATGGATGATATGTATGTTTGTATGTTTCGTAACAGGAGAACGACAGCCTTAATATAAATTATGCCATTCTTTCGCTGTAGTTCGTTACTGGTCTCGCAACATCCAACCAAATTAGTGGAAGCTTCGAGAAGTGAGCTCCGAATGGCGACGTTATTATATGACTAATGTGTCAGCAGTAAAGGTGAAAGGTGAAATGAGGTCATCGCCAATTAATAATTTGAGTGCGTTACCTTTTCCTTCCCGTATATTAGCCAATTGATAACCCACAAGGCCGATTGGTCGCGATTGAAGCAATATTGCCGCCTGGTGGTGTGCTCCGTAACTAACACTTCACACCAGGCGACTTGGCGTCGGTCCGGGCGGCCAAATGGAAATGCGCAGATACGAAGGGACGCTGTGCACGAACGTATTGAGGTAGATCACCCATAATTATTGTTCGGGCTTATACTGACACAGTTACACGCCGTTTAATTTATTCTGACAAATTTATACTGACATGTTTATACTGACATTTTTTTTGAGTCAGGATACATATATTTATGCTGACATGGTAAAAACTGTCATCTGTTGAAAATAAGGTAGCAATTTTTAGGTGCTTTGAGATATCCATCGGCAGACCAGCACTCAGACGTCCATGAAGACAGCAACGTATTCGTATTCGTATTCAAATACGTATTCAAAGTAACTCCGATTTCGCCCAAATTTGCACACGATAAACATAATGCCGTCAGTACACATCCCATGCAGTTATACGGAAATATAAGAAACGGTTTGACCTACAGAGGTCACAATAGGTCAAGCAGGTCAAATACCCGGTACCCCATAACTTTTAGCCTAATTGACTTAGAGAAACATCTGTTGATCCAAAAATACTTGGAACAGAGTGAGTATCATGCACCAACCAAGATTGGACCAGTTTGGGTCACTGTTTGACCTCAAGGTAAGCACAATCTGTTTTTCAATGGGTGATAACTATTTACGCAGTACCCTATACAATATCAGAAAACACACTTATATATGCAATTGAGCACAGAACCATCTGCAAGTGACCATAGTTTGTGCACAACACAGCAGATGACCTAACTCTGCTACCTTGTGACCTTAGGTCGCACAAACACGTGAAAAATACGGTTTTGGCCAAAAATCGCGGTACCGCATAACTCCTACAATAATTGAAATAAACGAGCCATCCTAGTGCCACAATTTTCACATTAGCACATAGATGGTGCACAACAAAACATTTTATCTTAAAATGTCACCGTTTGACCTCAGGTCACGTCCACATTTTTCAATGAGGCATTTTAGACAATGGCGCGGTACGGCCTAACTTTTTCCCTAAACGACTTAGGGAAATCACCCCAATAGCTTAATATTCACAAAAGACCATAGATGGTGCACAAAGAGCGACCTAATCCCTTTAATATCATCCGCCCCCCCCCTCCAGGGTGTTTAATTCTCTGAGGCGCTCCAGGGTGCGTGTTAACTCACCGAAGGTGCCCAACTCAAGACTTGACCACTCCGGGTCACCGTTTGGTCTCAGGTCACCTGGAAAGGCGATAATATCCATTTAATATTTATTACCACCTTTCCAGGTGACCTGAGGGCAAACGGTGACCCGGTAGGGTCAAGTCTTAAATTATGCACCTTTCAAGGGTTAAAGGGAAGGCGAAGGTGCTGAAATGGATTCTTTAAATGATTTTGGGAAAACTTATGCGGTACCGCGCCATTCTGCCGTGTGCCATAACGTTAACGTATCCCGTGACCTGAGGTCAAACGATGACATGAAGGGATTAGGTCGCTCTTTGTGCACCATCTATGGTCTTTTGTGAATATTAAGCTATTGGGCTGATTCCTCTAAGTCGTTTAGAAAAAAAGTTATACGGTACCCGAGACTTGATCTCGCAGGCAGTCTATGACCTCCCGAGCTCAAGGGATTGACCTCAGCGAGAAATGTTTTTAGGTTTGGAATATACTCATAGACACCAACATTTGATATAAGTTTGAACACATTCGATCGGTAAACAACGAATACGTATTTGGACGGCTCGTTAAATGAATATTAGTGCATTTCCAGGTGACCTGAGGTAAAACAGTGACCCGTAGGGTCAAGTCTTGAGTTGTGCACCTTCAGTGGGTTAAAGGGAAGGTGATGGTGGTGGAATGTGTTCTCTAAGTGACTTTGGGAAAAACGTATGCGGTATCGCGCCATTCTGCCGTGTGCCATAACGTTAAGTCATGCCGTGACATGAGGTCAAACAATGACCTGAAAGGATTAGGTCGCCTTTGTGCACCATCTATGGTCTTTTGTGAATATTAAGCTATTGGGGTGATTTCCCTAAGTCGTTTAGGGAAAAAGTTATGTGGTACCGCGCCATTGTCTAAAATGCCTCATTAAAAAGTGTGGAGGAAGGGTGACATTTTCGGATAAAATGTTTTATTGTGCACCATCTATGTGCTAATGCGAAAATTGTGGCACTAGGACGGCTCGTCTATTTCAATTTTTGCAGGAGTTATGCGGTACCGCGATTGTTGGCCAAAACCGTATTTTCACGTGTGTGTGACCTAAGGTCACACAGCTACAGGGTAAGGTCATCTGTTGTGTTGTGCAATAACTATGGTCACTTGTGGATGGTTCTGTGCTCAGTTGCATACATAAATGCGTTTTCTGAGACCACGGGTACCGCGTAACTAGTTATCACCCATTGAAAAAAGATATATTTTTTACCTGAGGTCAAACAGTGACCCGAACTGGTCCAATCTTAGTTTGCGCATGATCCGCACCCTGTTCCGAGTATTTTTGAATCAGGAAATGTTTCTCTAAGTCAATTAGGTGAAAAGTTATGGGGTACCGCGTATTTGACGTCTTTGACCTATTGTGACCTCTGTAGGTCAAACCGTGTAATATATTTGCGTATAACTTCATAGGCTGTGTACTGACGTCATTGAGTTTATCGTGTGCAAATTTGGGCGAAATCGTAGTTACTTTGAATACGTATTTGAATACGAATACGAATACGTTGCTGTCTTCATGGACGTAGCACTCAGCAGGGCCTAGGCGGCGTTCAAGGCCAGCCAAGGCCATCCAGCTGGCTACAATAGCTGGCCAAAATGCTGCACGGCGCGCTTCCCGCTTGAAATGACCTTGATTAAGACCATTTTGGACCATGGCGGATCGAATGGTGAAGAAATCCCTCAGATTGATCCCATGGTTTCGCAGCATGGGCTCGTCGGTAAATTTGCACGAAAAGTTTTGGTCCAATTTGGTCCACTTAAAGTGGACCAATGTGTATAAAATCCAAAACGGTACCGTTTTGGACCACGTCGGATCGAATGGTGAAGAAATCGCCCAGATCAGTCCCATAGTTTCAGAGCATGGGCTCGTCGGGAAATTTGCACTAAAAGTTTTGGTCCAATTTGGTCTACTTAGAGTGGACGAATCTGTATAAAGTTCAAAACCACTGTTTTGCACCACGCCGGGTCGAATGGTGAAGACATATTCCAGATAGGTCCCATGGTTTCGGAGCATGGGCTCGTCGGCAACGGGTTTTGGTGGTTTTGGTCCAATTTGGTCCACTTAGAGTGGACCAATCTGTATAAAATCCCAAACAGCACCGTTTTGAACCTCGCGCCGGGTCAAATGGTGAAGACATCTCCTAGATCGGTCCATAGTTTTGGAGTATGGGCTCGTCGGTAACGGTTTTTGATGATTTTGGTCCAATTTGGTCCACTTAGAGTGGACCAATCTGTATAAAATCGAAAACGGCACCGTTCTGGACAACGCCGGATCGAATGGCGAAGAAATCACCCAGATCGGTTAAATGGTTTCGGAGCATGGGCTCGTCGGCAAATTTGCACTAATAGTTTTGGTCCAATTTGGCACATTTAGGGTGGACCAAACTGTATAAAATCCAAAACGGCACCGTTTCAGATCACTCTGAATCGAATGGTGAAACATCACTCAGATCGGTCCAGTAGTTTCGGAGCATGGGCTCGTCTACTAATCTGGTCGTTTTTTTAGACCCTCCCGGCAGAAACTACCAGGGAAACTGCGGTTGGCGCATAAATTCAGTGAGGCTACAAGAAAAAGAAGAGTTTATTCCCAGTACCATATCCTGAATGCTGTTACAAAAAAAGTAGTAGAAAAGAGAGGGAAAACTTCGATGTTGTGCAAAATCGTTTAATCGAAATGGTGGACGAAATGCAAAGTCGGAAAACCGTTTAATTGGGTAAGTCAGGATACAATGTTTATCCTGACATGCTCCAAAGTCAGGATAAATTCAGATCTGTACCGATCCCATTGAAATACACATCGTTTAATTTACCCTGACAAAAAAGTCAGGATGAATAACAAATATTTGCCAATCATGTTTATCCTGACAAAAAGTCAGGATAAACCCGAAAAATGAACACCCTGGTTTTCGCGCCAAAATGATGCCAATAAATCAGATTAACTTGGATGTGACCATTGAAGCACTCAAGAGGTTGGCCTTCGTACAGCGCGACAAAAACCGCGAAATTTGACTACGCCGCAAATTGTTGACGACTTCGCGGGACAAATTGTATTTGAATTTTAGAAATTGGATGAGATAATCGAAACCAGCGCATTAAAACGCATCAGAAAAGTTGCATGGAGCAGCAAACTGAAACAAAAGTTGCAAAAGGGGCCACCCTAAATTGTCTATGTCTGTGTATGTGTATGTGTATGTGTATGTGTATGTGTATGTGTATGTGTATGTGTATGTGTATGTGTATGTGTATGTGTATGTGTATGTGTATGTGTATGTGTATGTGTATGTGTACGTGTACGTGTACGTGTATGTGTATGTGTATGTGTATGTGTATGTGTATGTGTATGTGTATGTGTATGTGTATGTGTATGTGTATGTGTATGTGTATGTGTATGTGTATGTGTATGTGTATGTGTATGTGTATGTGTATGTGTATGTATGTGTGTATGTGCATGTGTATGTGTATGTGTATGTGTATGTGTATGTGTATGTGTATGTGTATGTGTATGTGTATGTGTATGTGTATGTGTATGTGTATGTGTATGTGTATGTGTATGTGTATGTGTATGTGTATGTGTATGTGTATGTGTATGTGTATGTGTATGTGTATGTGTATGTGTGTGTGTATGTGTGTGTATATGTGTATGTGTATGTGTATGTGTATGTGTATGTGCATGTGTATGTGTATGTGTATGTGTATGTGTATGTGTATGTGTATGTGTATGTGTATGTGTATGTGTATGTGTATGTGTATGTGTATGTGTATGTGTATGTGTATGTGTATGTGTATGTGTATGTGTATGTGTATGTGTATGTGTATGTGTATGTGTATGTGTATGTGTATGTGTATGTGTATGTGTATGTGTATGTGTATGTGTATGTGTAAGTGTATGTGTATGTGTATGTGTATGTGTATGTGTATGTGTATGTGTATGTGTATGTGTATGTGTATTAGGGTGTGACATCGAGGGGGTTATTTTCATGGTTTCAATTTGGACAAAGATTTGCCATGACACAAGACTCTTTAATAGCCTGCAAGGCAATACAAAACGCGTCAATTGCAAAATTCGTGAGGAACGGACGACTTTTCTCACTCATGACGTCATTTTTTTAGTTGCGTTTTTTTTGCTTTTAGTGACCTGATACAGACAAATAAATGCCACCTATGTATTTCTGAGACAACACTGGTTTAGAAACATGCCTTTTTTATTTTTATAAATCAATTTCAAATTTTTACCTTTCATGACCTGATCTTGACCTGAGGGCCATTATATGGCGTCAGGTTGTGAAAATGGCTGCTACTATCGAATTTGACGTGTAAAATAACCCATATACATGTGTCGCATGGCTTTCGTAGAGCTCTTGCCAATAGTGACCTTTTGTGACCTGACGTTGCCTTGACCTTTGCTTACAATTTCACGTTCGCTTATGCGCGCGGGAGATGCATTATACCTTTGAGAGTACTTTGTGCGATAATAGTCGCAATCTAAGGCTTTGGATGCAAAGTATGGCCCATAAACTCAAATACCTCAATTTTGACCTTTAACCTAACCGTCACATGACATGTTACTTTATTTTGAAGAAGTATTGTATGCTTTAGATGGGTCTCATTGAGAACTTTCGATTGCCACCCTGCGAGTCTCGCTGCAGTTATTGGTTCGAAAGATAACAAGGGGGAAGAATCTGCCTCCTCCCCGCAGCGGGGCGTGCTTGGCTGAATACACCAGCGGGCATGGGTTAAGGGATCTCTGTCGGTCTGAGGGGGCTCTCGTTCGGCTTGACGTGACCTCAGTCGGTTAAGGAGGCCTTCGGTCATCCTGAGAGGCCCCTGTCTGCCTGAGCGGCCCTCTGTCCGCCTGAGGGAGCCTTCGGTCAAGCTGAGGGGGCCTCTGTCGGTCTGAGGAGCCCTCAGTCGGCTTCCGGAGGGCCTCAGTCGCTCTGAAGTGGAGCTCAGTCGGCCTGAGGGTCCTCGTTCGGCTTGCTGATGCCTTTGTCAACCCGGAGGACCCTTGGACGTCCTGAACGGCCCTCTGCCTGCCTGAGAGAGGGACCCGTGTTTAGTCTGAGGGGCTCTCGGTCGGCATGAGGGGCGCTTAGTCGGCATGAGGGGGCTTCAGGACCCTAAGTCGGCCTTAGGGAACCTCGGTCGGCTTCAGGGCCATCACTCGGTCTGAGGGCTCTAGGTCCGCTTGAGGGATCCCTTTGTCAGTCTGAGGAAGCCCTTTATCAGCCTGTGGGCCCTTAATTTCAGTCTGAGGGGCTTTGGTTGGCTGAGAGGCCCTCGGTCGGCTTGAGGGATCTTCAGTTGGTCTTGGAGACCCTCAGTCAGCTTTAGGCCATCAGTCCGCCTGATGGGCCCTAGGTCAACTTGAGGTGGCCCTTGGTCAGCTTGAAGGGACCTCGGTGGGCTTTAAGGGGCCTTCGGTCATTCTGAGGACCCTCTGTCGGCCTGAGTGGGCCGTTGGTCGGGTTGAGGGGATCCCTGGCGCCCCGAAGGGGAATCCGGTCAGCCTGATGGGCCCACAGTCAACCTGAGCGGTCCTCGGTCGGCTTGAGAGAACCTCAATCGGCCTGAAAGTGAAGGAGAACTCGGTCAGCTTGAGCGGGCCTCTGTCCATGAGGGGCCCTCGCTCGGCATGAGAGGCTCTTAGATGGTTTAATGCCCCTGCAGATATGTATAGGCCTGGCAGAACCCTTGCCAGTCCTGAGCGGACTTCAGGCCGGTCTGAGAGGGCGATTGCCGAGGCCTGAGAGGGCCGCACCTCCGGCTGTCACTGGCTGAAGGGGCGCCATCACTGGCCGGAGGGGCGCCGTCATTGGCTGGAGGGGCGAAGTCACTGCCCGGAGAGGCGCCGTTATTTGCCAGTGGGGCACCGTCACTAGTCGGAGGAGTACCGTCACTGCCCGAAGGGGCGCCGTCACTGGCCAAAGGGGCGTCGTCACTGGCCGCAAGAGTGATGTCTCTGGCCAGAGGAGTGCCGTCACTGGCCAGATGGGCGCCATCACTAGCCAGAAGGACACCGTCACTGGCCGGAGGGGCGCCGTCACTGGCCGGAGGGGCGCCATCACTGGCCGGAGGGGCGCCGTCATTAGCCGGAGGTCGCCGTCACTGGCCGGAGGGGTGTCCTCACTGGCCGGAGGGGCGCCGTCATTAGCCGGAAGGGCGCCGTCACTGGCCGGAGGGGTGCCGTCACTAGCCAGAAGGGCGCCGTTTCTGGCCGGAGGAGCGCTGTCACTGGCCCGCGGAGGGGCACCGTCACTAGCCAGAGGGGCACCGTCACTGGCCGCAAGAGTGCCGTCATTGTAAGAAGGCATTGTGTGCATGTCTAGTGTATGACAACACTGATGTTTGAAGGCTTCAGGTGTCTCCTGAGGCGCGTAATGTGTCACTCCTGGTGCGCCTGAGGCGCCCAGAATGCGCCTTCGGCGCAAAACTAGTGTCCCTGCGCCTTCGGCGAAGGGGCGCCAATGTTCATTGGGCGGGGGGGGGGGGGGCTGCAAGCTCCGTTGCCCCCCCCCCCCACTGGACCCGCCCCTGGTGTGAACGTAGACAGCAGGCGGTCCTGGTTTAGGATGAAGGATCATGTATGGTATGAGCAGATGCACCGATTGCGCTGACTCAGCTGATAAATGTGCAGAATTGGCGGCTCGATCTCTTACTATAGGTACAATGTGTTCGGTGTGTGTCTGTGTGTGGATTGGTGGGGTGGGGGTCGGGAGTGAAGCCGTCGCGACGTCCTTGCGCCAGTGCGTGACACTACTGCTTATCTACCTAGAATCTCGTCGGCTGCACAGATGGCTCTTCGGTACCCGACCCAGCTTGGAGTGCTTGCTATCTGTGATCCTCTGTTCTGTAGGTATTGTAGCAGCGTCGTGCAAGAAAACATTGCGCCAAATGATTGATTTTCATGTAATATGTTAAGTTTCTAGCAGTTAAAAGCGAAGAAGAAAATGTTTTCTTATTTAACCCGCGAGTTACTGGGGTATATTCCATAACGCGACTTACTGGGGAGGGGGGGGGGCTATTTTTTGCCCCCCCCCCTCGGATCTCCGGATCTACTGGACCGATAGTACAAATTCAAACGAAATTCGATAGCCCTGGGAAATTTATCGAGGGAAACATAACATTGTTGACCTCGGGGTCACCGATGACGTCACAGGTCAGGTCAAGTACAAAATGTTTGACCGTGTCAAAAGGTCCCGATGGATGGAACTGTCGCGCAAAATTGCGATATTAAACGCATAAGCAGTCGATAAATCGGTATGATTCGTGTGTCTGACACTGCTAAGTACCATTCTAAGCTGTTGATGACCTTGGGTCAGGTCAAGGTCATCCGAGGTCACGAGGTCAAACTGCAGATTATGGTCATTAGGCGTTGTCACACATGTTTATGGGTTTGTTTTTCGTCTAGAACGCGAACAAATGACCTTAGAACATTGTTTGTTACATATAAATAGAAGTAAAAAGCAAAAACGGAAATTCATTTTGTATGCATAGTAATGCTGTGAGAGGTGTTCGATTTTTGTCATAAAGGTCATAAGTCAGTCATCTTTGAAGATATCTACTTTAAATTTGGTACACATATTCACCGAATACGTCTCGCTCACATATATTCCGCTTTTTGGATAATTCTGATTTTTTTTTGGTGCAAATTTGGTAAAAAACAAATGTTTGAATTTCTAACAATTTTGAATAAAAAACTCAAAAGTCCGAGAGGCAGTTCGATAGCTCGGTCTAATGTCAGTAATTTGATTTAAGACAATTGAAGTTATCTCTAACATTGTACCTTTGACAGCGTTTTCCGCAAAACATTATTTTTCAACAAAAACCGAAGAACATGACGTTACTCTGACGTCATTCCCGGTTGACCTATCATAATCTTATCTTTTCCCTTTGGCCAGCATGTGGATAATTGATGCGAGAGACGGTACGGCGAGTTTGGTCACGATACTGGCGTTGGTTTAGGAGTTAATTCAAAATAACGGGAGGGGGAAATAGCCCCCCCCCCTAGTAAGTCGTGGGTTAATGAACTCATTCCCTCAAGTACAGCGGTGACCGAAATTACTATTATAGGTGGCAGCACCTTCGAAAGCAAGATTTTCCGTATGAAAGTTAAATCGTTCGTGCCTCACGAATTCAAGCTTTTATGAGATAAAAATATTGGTAGGGTTGGTGTTTTGAGGTGCTAGCGCTATGGAATTTCTTTGTCCAACTTGAATTTGTGACTGATGACACATCCTAAATTGTGTATGTGTATGTGTATGTGCGTGCGTTCATGCGTGCGTGCGTGCGTGCGTGCGTGCGTGGGTACGTGTGTGCGTGCGTGTGTGTACTGTATACTGTAGCTGACCGGTGACCCATGTCGCGACAGGTCGGTCGATTCAGCCGTGACCCCTGCTCTGCTGCCGCCGCCGCCACCGCCGGCACTGCCGCGGATCACGAACGATGACGAGGCGATGGCGCCACCGCCGGCACTGCCGCGGATCACGAACGATAACGAGACGATAGCGCCACCGTCAGCACTACCGCCGATCCAGGACGATGACGAGGCGATGGCGGCGGCGCTGTTCGGTTATCTGGAGAACCCGGAGCGCTGCTGCCGCAAGCTGACCATGTTCGGCGGCGTGCAGACCAAACAGGGCATAGATGGCGACAAGTTCGTCTGTCTGGATGCCGCCCACGCGCCACCGCCGGGCGCCTGCCTCGTCTACTCCGTAGGCATTTCCAATGAGTGGAGCTTCGACCGTGACATGGTCAGCTACGGTTGCGAGCTGCACTGTTTTGACCCCTCCATGACCAAGTACAACCGAAAGGAGACCGAGTTCGGCGCCAAGTTCTACAAGATCGGGCTGGGCGGCCGGACGGAGGTGCAGTCGAATGGCTGGTGGGCCGACTGGCAAATGATGACGCTGACGGATATTCGCCGGAAGCTGGGTCACACCGAGCGGGACATCCACTACCTCAAGGTCGACATCGAGGGTAGCGAGTGGGGCTGGCTGGAGAACGACGCGCAGAGTCTGCGTGGTGTGCACCAGCTGGGCATGGAGGTTCACATGGACCTACAGCCGGCAAAGCTGAGGAAGCACTATGCCGTCTTCAGAACGATCCAGGAGGCGGGCTTCGCGCTGATCCACGTTAATGTGAACCGAGTGCATGGTAGAAAGTTCCAAGTGGCTGGGGTACGGGGCAAGGTGAGCTCGCTGTACGAGTTGGTCTGGATGAGGGCGTGAAGCAACATAACACGAACACTGTGCCAAGGCACATAATGTACGTTATAGAAATGGTCAGGTCACGCGGCGGACGCGCATTGGTCGACACTCCCGGCCACGTCGTGCGGCGCTCTCTCATTGGCCGCACGCACGGTCACCACGTGACGCCTGTCGGGTAGGCGACCCGCACGACACGCAGCTGGCGGGAGGCGGCGGACGCGCATTGGTCGACACTCCCGGCCACTTCGTGCGGCGCTCTCTCATTGGCCGAACGCACGGTCACCACGTGACGCCTGTCGGGTAGGCGACCCGCACGACACGCAGCTGGCGGGAGGCGGCGCACCCGTCACCGGCGGACCCGCACGACACGCAGCTGGCGGGAGGCGGCGCACCCGTCACCGGCGGACCCGCACGACACGCAGCTGGCAGGAGGCGGCGCACCCGTCGCCGGCGGACCCGCACCACACGCAGCTGGCGGGAGGCGGCGCACCCATCGCCGGCGGACCCGCACGACACGCAGCTGGAGGGAGGCGGCGCACCCATCGCCGGCGGACCCGCACCACACGCAGCTGGCGGGAGGCGGCGCACCCGTCGCCGGCGGACCCGCACGACACGCAGCTGGCGGGAGGCGGCGCACCCGCCGCCGGCCAAGTCCAACGAGGTGGCAACCGTTATATTGTGGCTTAGCCCCCGTACTGTATTTCCTGGAGTCGCCCCTGTCTCCGCGACCGCCAGCTTCATCCCTGAGCGGGCCTCTGCCGATACATACCCAGAGGGCACGGTCTGGGCCGGGAGACGCCGGACTGGGTCACGGGTGTTTGGCAACGGGTGTTTGTTGCGTCTCAGTTTCCGGCACGAGATACTACATCCGTTACGAGTGTTAGCTGTTTTCGCTACTAACGAAATTAACCGGAACATAACATGGCAGGGGCGGATCCAGCCGGCCAGTTTATTTTGGAAGGAGGGGGGGGGGAATGTTTGGCCTTCAGATACCCAAATTTCGTTGCAAAGACTCATAATTTAGCCGCTGAAAAACGCGAGGCGGCGCGGGCGGTGGTCGCCTATGATCGCCTAACGCCTGCTGTACTGTATTTTACGGTATCGCTATACTGTATTTGTTTAATACAAAAATGTCTCTGAAAAAAACAATATGCTAATAAACATGTCAGAGAGAAAAACAAATTAAAAAGAAAAGAAAAAAGACTCATAATTTAAAACAAACATAGTTTGAACTGCATGACGTCGAGAGCCGATGGCTGACAATCACCTGTTTTGGAGGCGGCCATGTCATAACTGTACAACATAAACGGCAGGATGTAAAAAACGCCTAGGCATATACCAGTAAAACGCCTTAATCGGCGGTAACCGAGCGGTACCTGTTGCTTCCCATGGTAACTTAATAACTCCTGGGACAAACTACATACAAATTAAGTTGTATTCAATTGTTCATGATCTCCTTTCTCGAATCCGCCAAAAGAGAGTACGTCCTGAGCGCTGCATTCTTCATCGTATAAATTAATTACCGAACGGGCGCGAAGCGCCCGTGAGGCTTCTTGTCAACATACTAGACAAATTTACATTTGACCCTACCGACACGGCCCGACCCCACCCGGTCGTGCAGACGCTTTTCGGAAGCTAATAACTTTGCAACCACTGCTCCGATTGAGATAGGGTTTTCACCATTGGGTAGGACCAACAAATACATTTTGTTTTTGGTATGGTGCATTCTGATAGGGGTGGTGTCACAGCGCGTGGCACACGCAAACGTCGAAATGAACCAAAATCATTCTTGATCAAAAATGGCATTATGAATCTAAGCATTCCTTTGTTATACGCTGAAGCATGCAGCAGCTCTCAGGACGTACACCCTTATGGCGGATTCGAGAAAGGAGATCATGAACAATTTAATCAAACTTAATTGTTATTTGTTGGTCCTACCCATGGAGGCCTGACAATTTGTATGGGGGACTAAAAGGACTAAAATGACTAGGTGTTACTACCCCGTGTGCTCCCGTACCGTTTCATATTTCAAACCTGTTTAAGCTTTACCAGAGCGCGCCCGCTCGGTCATCGCCCCAAAAGGTTTTAAGTTGAAAGCATGATTCAGTGATACTTTTATCTACTTTACAGACCGTACAATGGTATGATACCTACGAATTTTCCTCCCACTAGGAGGGGGTGGGGGGAATTTGGTCACTGGGGAGGCAGCTAGCAGTCACCCCCCCCCCCTCAGTTAACATGTTATCCGAGGTTATGCCGTAAAGTAAAAATAAAAACGTCGGGTGACAGAAGTTTTTTAAAGGGAATAGTTCACCTTTAACATGGAGTTTTGGACTGAGATAGCAGATTTGTAGACCAGATCTAAAAATGGGTTGTGGTGAAAGAATTACCTCCCTACGTTAAGCAATTTCGACACAGGACTAGTGGGCCCGGTTTCATATCCGCTGTTCCGGGCCACGATCAGGACATTTCGCTCGCCGCTCGCCGCCGCCGGCTCGCCGCCGGAGGCAGGTACACTCTCTGGCACGTAGTCTCTGGTCACGACACCTCGTTAATATCCGCTCAGCCGCCCGGACGGCGCGGTGGCCCTTGTCAGAGACTGTACTTGGCGTCAGGCGGAGCGGGGCGGAGCCGTAACGCCAGCTGCTATCGTATGATTTTTCGTGAAATAGAAAGAGAAACTTACTTCTTTCTCCACATATATCAATCAGTTGTCCAAACCAAAGTCATAGTCATAGTTTTGAACTCAAGATGCACCGTATGGTTGAACTTCAAGACAACTTTCAAGGTGACTTATTCCCTTTAAAGGGAATAATTCACCTTAAACCTGGAGTTTTGGACTGAGATAGCAGATTTGTAGAGCAGATCTAAAAATGGGTTGTGGTGAAAGAATTACCTCCCTACGTTAAGTAATTTCGACACAGGACTAGTGGGCCCGGTTTCAATTCCGCTGTTCCGGGCCACGATCAGTTCCTTTCGCTCGCCACTCGCCGCCGCCGGCTCGCCGCCGGAGGCAGGTACACTCTCTGGCACGTAGTCTCTGGTCACGACGCCTCGTTAATATCCGCTCAGCCGCCCGGGCGGCGTGGCGGCCTCTTGTCAGAGACTGTACTTGGCCTCAGGCGGAGCGGGGAGCCGTAACGCCTGCTGATATCATACGATTTTTCGTGAAATAGAAAGAGAAACTTACTTCTTTCTCCACATATATCCATCAGTTGTCCAAACCAAAGTCATATTCGTAGTTTTGAGCTCAAGATGCACCGTACGGTTGAACTTCGAGACAACTTTCAAGGTGACCTATTCCCTTTAAGGCTAGTGATGCATCATTTATTACCGAGCGGGCGCAAAGCGCCCGTGAGGTTTCTCGTCAACTTGCTAGACAAATTTACATTGGACCCGGTCCGAACCGCAGGGGTGTTAAAAAGTGCGAACTTAATATATAGTGGGCGCCAAAATATTCCCTACAAGAACTTGCTCCTGGGCCGAAAATGTCCCAATTTAACAATCTGTTTTGCTCTGTGGTCATCAATTATGTAAAGAGTAATGCACAACTACACATACTTTTCAAATTAGCTGCCAAGTTTCTTTCTTTATTATTGCTAGTTGTGAATCCCAAATACCACCACCCCCAACCTTCGGCCGATATATTTTTCTTGGATAGAAATAATTATCGCCAAAATACGTGTCCTGAAATGTCTCTAACGTTCTGGGCCGCGATCGTGGCGTGGGCCACTTCCATTGCTTTAACATAGGGGCCGCGAACCGCCGGCCATAATTTTAACAGCGGCCCCCTGTCTGCATTGGAAAATACCTCACGAAACTATCCGGCCCCTTGCGAAATATGAGAGATTGTTTTGGTCGTTTGAGGTTTACCAAGTGATATCTCAAGCTGCTGATGGTAACGCCACCACAAGCAAGGGTGGCGTTACCATCAGACTGTGTGATTAGCTTGCAGGTCGTTGTCATCCCAATGCATATAAGCTGTTCAATAAATGCCCCCGGTGACGTCACCGGTGAATTACTTTTTGATCCCTGTGAGTTTCCTTGTCATTAATGAGACTTGATACTGTTTAATATACATTATTGATGATGTACTTTACATGTGTCACTTGTGAAGTAGTGTTTCATAAATTTAGCTTGCTATGTTGGATATAAGTATGTCATCGGTGACGTCATGGCAGAGACTGCGCAGCAGGGACGGCTCTACCTTATATGTGTGTCCTTGATTAGCTTGAAGTTGAACTTGTGTTGACTATCCGATTCCATTGTTTGAATTTGCTTTGGTTTTGAAACATGGATATTTGGAGTCAGAGTATAGGAAGATGGATAATCCTGTGTTGGTAGGTACTTGCTCAAAATTATTTTGTTTTAGTAAAATTATCCACTGTTGAATGAAAGCTTTTACAAATAGTTAGGACAAAAATGCGAATTGAAGTATAGATCGTGTACCTATATTAATTATTCATTGATATTAGGTAATGAGGAAATAGCATTTGGCATGTATGATGTGCTGTACAGTCAACAACTGTTGTAACCAGGCGAGTAACCACCACTGGAGTCACTGGGGATCAAGCCCCAGTAACATTTTCCGATTTTAACATTACGCCTATGGGTGTTGCATGGAAAGAATCGACTTTAAAGTGCCTCCGTCTCCACCTACTTATTCGGAGGGTGGTTACGCCTATGGTTGTAACCCCGGACACACCTAACCTCATACTTTTCATGCTATCAGAATGTAAACAATACAGACACACTAAAGTACTGTGCGTCAGTATTGTCTGCACTCTGATAGTATGCAAAGTCTGAGGTTAGGACGTGTCCCAAGATTGGACATTTACCCCATCATGTGACATATAATCATAATAGGGAAAGTGATGATACCACTTTTTTCTGTGGTTAGTATTTCTTTTATATTGATCATCTGTAAGCAATCTGAATCAGAATATTACTTGACCAACAATAGGTAACCCCAGGCCCCTAGCTTGAAACAGGCTGAATTCCCAGAGTGTGCACAAGAATTACCAAGGGTGCCCACCATTGGCAAAAGTGTATCAACCCAAAATCTGAGCATGTATACAATATTTTATCTGAACATTAGTGTCCTGATAAGTGGTATGCTTAGTTGATTGCACGCAAACAGATTCAAAACCGCCTGTGTTCAGTAATTTTCATTTGACTATGAAGTACTGGTACTGGTTAGATGCCAAAATACCAGACTCATGCTATTGGTGTTCAGGTGGTCTCACCTGACTGGATATTACACCTTTACTTACCTTATGTGTTTTCGGCAAACTATCACTGCACATGGCATTGCCTGTTGTTAACAGAATATCAACTTCTTGATGGAAAATATTGAATTTCATGGCAATAAGAGGGATGAGAGGCTATCCTATGGCCACATGCATTGTTGAATGTTGTTCCTTTCAAAATGTGAATGTTTTCTTGGCCACTAAGTCTCAGCCTGCAGTATATGAAGATGTTATCCATTTGCGAGAGAATATTAACATTCCATTGTTTTTTAACAGGTATCATTGTCCTTTTCCGTTCCCTTTTTAACAGGTATCATTGTCGTTTTTAGTTCCCTTTTTAACACGTATCATTGTCGTTTTTTAGTTCCCTTTTCTACAGGTATCATTGTCTTTTTGCAGTTATTTAACTGATTCCAGCTTTCAAAATTAGGTGACATTGTAGGTATAAGGTGCTCACTGCTCATTGTTCATCAGTTGCTCATTGCTAAATAATTTGTAAAGTGGCACAGTTAAACTAATTTCAACAATTGCTGCTGTAATGCAATCATGCACAGTATGGTACCGTCCAGTTGTATGATTTGGGCAGTTTTGTGCACCTAGCTCAAACATTGTGGCCACATTCAGGAAGTTAAGGGGAGGGATGTCAACATTATTTCATGTTTCCAGATGTGATAGCATGAAATGGGGTGTCAAGCTTTAAAAAAAAAACATGACAATTTTGACCTCATTTTTATGTTTTAGACCCAAAGACTTCCTTCATGCTATTATTTTTGATAAGACAAACAATTTTGACATCTCTCAATTCCACCTAAGTCTCTGAATTTGGCCACCATGGGCTCAAATGTCTGGACATGATCTAACACCTGCACATAAAATGGATATTTGTCTACCCAGCTTCAGTAGAAACTTAAAAACTAAGCTTGTGATAAACCTATCTTTTGGTCAAAAAGTTAGCATGCTCACCACATTGATTGGGGCCGACTTGCTAACCTTGCTTGAAGTACTGTACCTCACCAGCTTTTCAAAATTGTTAGCTGTAAAGTGTATCTGCAATGCACACAAACCAATGTTTTGTGTCCATTGGCGGGTCCAGAGGGGGCCACGGGGCCATGCCCCCCCCCCCCCCCCATCACCTGAAATCGGCGCAAATTTGATACATTTCCTGAGATAATATAAAATCTAAGCAACTTTTACTAAGGGAAGTCTGTTTTAAATCAGTTATCGATGCACAAGCAAGCGAAATTCGATGAGTTTTCAGAATTGTGTGAGACTTTTGGGGATTTGCCCCCATCCAAACTGACTCAAACCATCCATTCTGGATCCGCCCTTGTCTGTGTCACCACACTGTGAGCAAAATTCCCGATGTCGAGCCAGTAAATGACCCTTCATGCCGCGGTACTTATACCTGGGGGCCGAATTTTCCAATACCTGAGGCCTGTTCGGGATCTAATAATATTCGATTGCGCATGCGCAGTGAGGTGCACTGAATGACGTCAGAAACTATGACGAATGACGTCAGAAACTATGACGTCATCTCCCGTCATGCTCCTCAGATTGTCTAAGCCAAACATTTCTGGATGTGCCCGATTTTGTAATACAATTTCGACGATATGGATGCGCGAAAACGCATCCATATCGTTTTCGCATCCAAAAAATTTCGACGATATGGATATGGACGACGTGGTGCGCTGAACTGTCTGCCTTGGAATATTATGCTAGCAATGGATGTGGATTCAGCTGCTGATGTGTTCTACGCCTAGTCAACGCGGCTATTGCTGACTGTGTGCCTACAGTGTACCTAGGTGCTCGTTTTCCGCCATGGTTTGATCGTGACGTGAAGTCTGCCCTGCGTCTTAAAGAGACATCCTTTAAACGTAAAAAATCATCTCCCTCTCCAGAAAACGCACGAGCATTTTCGCAAGCGAGATCCGATTTCAAATCACTCGCAAACTTTAAATACCGCAAATATCTTAAGGGACTCGTGCATGACTTCAAGGACAACCCTAAACGTTTTTGGTCCTTTATTAAATCGCTGAAATCATCATCCCACTCTACTCCAGTTCTTATGCACGGTGGAAACAGTTTCACTGGTGATTCCGAGAGAGCGGCTTGCTTTAACCAGTGCTTTGCCCAAAAGTTTTCTGACCCTCATGTTGGCACGTTGCCAATCGCTCCAGACCTAAACGTACCAAATTTAAACGAATTTGACTTTCCGCAGGGCAAGGTCGAGCGCCTACTTCTCAACCTTGACAGGCACAAGGCATGCGGTCCGGACGGACTCAGTGCTCGCATTTTAAGGGAATGTGCTCGAGAGCTGGCCGTCCCGATCGAGATGCTGTGCCGCTTATCGGTCGAGCAGGGAGTCTTTCCAGCACATTGGAAACAAGCCAATGTCATACCGGTTCACAAGAAGGGAGATAAAAAACGACCAGAAAACTATCGGCCCATCTCCCTTTTACCACTCTGCTCAAAGGTGCTGGAGAAGGTTGTTTACGACTGCCTGATTGAGCATTGCCGTCCCGTTTTGCCTGTCAACCAACACGGATTTATGCCAAAACGTTCGTGCGTGACCAACCTGACCTGCTTCCTGAATGATGTCTGGGGCTCTATAGCCGAGGGGAAACAGCTGGACGCCGTGTACACCGACTACTCGTCCGCGTTTACAAGTGTGAATCACCAACTGTTGTTGCACAAAATGAAGCACTCATTCAACGTGAAAGACCGTGCATACTCGTGGCTTCGCTCATACCTGTTAAACCGTAGTCAGCGAGTGGTAGTAAACGGGAAACACTCACCGTGGACTCCAGTGTTATCGGGCGTCCCAGAAGGTAGTATCTGCGGCCCCCTGATATTTATCTGTTTTACCGCCGATATACCACTCCACATAAAAAGTGGATGCACAATGTATGCTGATGACGTTAAGCTGTATACGCCGGTCCGCTGTGAGGACGATGCTCGCAATCTTCAGTCTGACATCGACTCTCTTGTACATTGGTCACGTGTGTGGGGGCTAAGTTTGAACCCGGCCAAGTGCCACGTAATATCGTTCACCTTGCGCACCTCGCCTGTCTTAGCGGCCTACACAATGGATGGTGTTACACTAGAGCGTCATGCACAGGTGCGCGACTTGGGAGTCATCTTAGACTCAAAGTTGAACTTCGCTTCTCATGTGGACGCCACAGTCGCAAAGGCCAAACGTATGCTTGGACTGCTTATCCGCAGCATGCAGCTGCCAGCTCCCCGTCGCCATGTAAAGCTCGATCACAAGGTCATGTTGTGTGCTTTCAACGCTCATGTCCGCTCCATTGTCGAATACGGGAGCGTGGTCTGGTCGGGAGCGGCAGTGACTCATCTTAAACGGCTGGAACGCATTCAGCATTCCTTTTTGATTTGGCTCGCGTGTTCATCTGACCACAGCTCCATTAACCTAGCTTACGATCACTTACTGCAGCATTTCAAGGTTTCCTCCATAAAATCTCGTTTCATGCAGCACAATCTTATGTTCATACACAACGTTTTTCACGGCCGACTTGACAGTCCCCAGCTCCTGTCATGCTTTCACCTGTCGGCTCCGGCCAGACGGATCAGGTCGCCTGTGCTCTGGCATATACCGTTTGCACGTGTCGCTGCTGTGAAAAACGGATCTTTTTGCCGAATTTCTTCCATGTGTAACGAGATTCTTAACGCCTGCGTATCCCTAGATTTATTTTGCTCGCCATCATCCGACTACAAATCCGCTGTGCGGTCACATGTATCTCGGGCAGGTGCCTTTTGAGCCTTTTGAGCTCGCAGCCAGGCTTCACCACGCGAGGGCTCATCGAATGGTTATGTGTATGTGTGTGTACTTGTGTGTGTCCTGTGTGCGTGTGCGTGTGCGTGTGCATGTGCATGTGCATGTGCGTGTGCGTGTGCGTGTGCGTGTGCGTGTGCGTGTGCGTGTGCGTGTGCGTGTGCGTGTGCGTGTGCGTGTGCGTGTGCGTGTGCGTGTGCGTGTGCGTGTGCGTGTGCGTGTGCGTGTGCGTGTGCGTGTGCGCGTGCGTGCGTGCGTGCGTGCGTGTATGTGTAGGTGTCTTGTCTGTCGTCTTGCATGCGTGTGTATTTTAAGTGAAAGTCATAGTTTTATCTCCTGACTTCGCCTGTAACCGGGTTTTGTGCCTGTTGGTGATTTATCAATAAATACAAAATAAATACAATACAAAATATATTGGCGCCGGCGTCAAAATAAGCGGGCACATTGCGGAAACTGATGGATTTTGAGAAGATGAAAATGAAGCAACTCACCTCATCAGCTGATGAGCATTGTCTTCGTTGACGTGATTCGTGACAACGTCAGCATCGCTATTTTCTTGGTCTTCCATGAAAGCATTGTTGATTAAATCAAACTTCAAAGAATTGAGGAATCCCTCTTTGCTTACCTTCCATCCCGATCACAATATATAAATCAATTATCATAAACAATTCAAAGGCACGTATTTCAGGCGTCACAACGGGATTGCAAGATAGCTACAATAAAGAAAACATAAATCAGAACGCTTATAGAAAGGCTGCTGCAATTTTGTATAGGCACTTCTTCATTGAAAATGCAATTGTCCAAAGAATATTCGGCCTATCTATGACATCTTCAAAAGTGTCATGACGTCACCAAAGGTGTGACGTAACTTAAGCCAATAATATGCTTAGATGCCGAACAAGCCTCAGATTAGGTGGGCGCCACTTGAAGCGTTTTTACCACCCCTGCCGAACCGGCCCGACCCGGCCATACATACGCTTTTTGGAAGCTAATAACTTTGCAACCTCTACTTCGATTGAGATTGGGTTTTCACCATTGGATAGGACCATCAAATCAATTTTGATTTTGGTATAGTGCGTTGTGATAGGAGTGGCACCACAGCGCATGGCACACGCAAACGTCGAAATGAACAAAAATAATTCTTGATCCAAAATGGCATTATGAATCTGAGCATTAATGTATTGTACGCTGAAGCATGCAGCGCTTAGGACGTACTCCATTTGGGCGGATTCGAGAAAGGAGATCAAGAACAATTTAATAAAACTGAATTTGTAGGTTGGCATGCATGGAGGCCTGACATTTTTTTATTGAAGACTAAAAGGACTAAAAGGACTAAAAGGACTATGTGTTACTACCACGTGTGCTCCCGTACCGTTTCATATTTCAAACCTGTTTCAGCTTTACCAGAGCGCACCCGCTCGGTCATCGCCCAAAAGGGTGTTTTACTGGTAGTATTCTAGTGCCCGCTCGTGTATGTCGAATTAACTCAGTTTCACCGCGGGGGGGGGGGGAAGGCAAATTGGTTCCACTGAAGAGAGGCAATTTCCACCACTGGAGGGGTGCAATTGCCTCCCCCCTCCCCCTCCCAAGTTAACATGTTATCCGAGGCTCTGTCCTCATTCGTAACGCTTTGGTTCTCCACAGCATGCGGACACTTGCATGACCGCCACGCCAGCTGTGGCACAGAGGAGCTGCAGCCTGCTCTGATATTGTGTGACCCGCGCCCTTCAACCTGCTCCGTGCGCTCATCCCAAGTCGTCCTGGGTATGTACCCTACCAACATGCATGGATGTTATTAATTTATATTATTCAAGCTGGAAATGTGCACTTTCTCGTTTTTCCACATTTTGCTAGAGACGATCCTATCACATCCTTGCCAGCTGCCACTGGATCAGCATACAGCATACACAGGGGCGTCGCTACCAGGGGGGGGGGCGGACCTCCCACACACACACTTTTGAGCGGGCGCCCAAGGCACCCCCTCAAAAAGTGGGTCTGAAAAGAGAGCGCCGGAGGCGCCCTCTCAAAACAAAACAAAACAAAATCAAACCAAGGAAATACTTTTTAAAAAAACGCTAAAAATGCCCGCAAGCCAGTGGTGCATCGAATATACGGTCATTCAGGGCATAACCTGGTCTTTTGGACCCAAGGCGCCCATGCAAAGCTGGTGCCCCTCCGATCAGTGATGGCGCCCCTCCGATCAGTGATGGCACCCTCCGGCCAGTGACGGCGCCCCTCCGAACAGTGACAGCGGCTCTCCCGCCAGTGACGGCGCCCCTCCGGCGAGTGACGGGGCCCCTCCGACTAGTGACTTGCCCTCTCCGGCCCGTGACGGCGCCCCTCCGGCCAATGACGGCGCCCCTCTGGCTACTGACGGCGTCCCTCCGGCTACTGACGGGGCCCCCTCCGGCCAGTGACGGCGCCCCTCCGGCCAGTGACGGCGCCCCTCCGGCCAGTGACGGCGCCCCTCCGGCTAGTGACGGAGGGAGGGGGGCGCCTCTGCTTCCGCATGGTGCGGAAGGAGAGGCGCCCCTACCCCGTTGCAAAATGTTCGTAAATATTAATGGCGCCCCCGTCATCGGGTGGCGCCCCTCAAGGCAATGACCTGGTCCTTTGTGAATGTCTGCGCACGCCACAGCCGCCAGCATGTGTGTGCGCCCCTATGCCAGTGAGGGCCCAAGCTCATGTGCGCTCCCTCTTCCAAAATGTGGCGCGCCCTTCATAACAGGTGCGATCGCGGCAATATGCGTTCCGAGGGCGGCATAAAGCGCTATGAGGGCGGCAAGATGCCTTCCTAGGGCGTCAAAATGTCTTCCAAGGGCGCCATGGTGCCTTCTAAGGGCGGCATAATACGTTTTAAGGGCGGCAGAATGCCTTCCAGGGCGGCAGGACGTCTTCTGATTGCGGCATAATGCGCTCTGAGGGCGGCAAAATGCCTTCCGAGGGCGGCATGATACCTACCAAGGGCGGCATAATGCGCTTTGAGGGCGGCAATATGTCTTCCGAGGGCGGCATGGTACCTTCCAAGGCCGGCATAATGCACTCTGATGGCGGCAGAATGCCTTCCGAGGGCGGCAAGACGTCTTCTGAGGGCGGCATAATGAGCTCGGAGGGCGGCAAGATGTCTTCCGAAGGCGGCATGATGCCTTCCAAGGGCGGCATAATGCGCTCGGAGGGAGGAAAATGCTTTCCGAGGGCGGCAAGATGTCTTTCGAGGGCGGCATGATGCCTTCCGAGGGCGGCAAGATATCTTCCGAGGCCTTCCGAGGGCGGAAAGACGTCTTCTGAGGGCGGCATAATGCGCTCTGGGGGCGGCAAGATGCCTTCCAACTTCCAAGAACGGCATGGTGCCTTTCGAGGGCGGCAAGATGTCTTCTGAGGGTGGCATGATGCTTTCCGAGGGCGACGAGATACCTTCCGGGGAGGCATAATGCGTTGTGACTGTGCAGTCGGCGCCCCTGCATGCCTCGCAGGGAGGGGGGGGGGCGTCCCTGCGTGTGCGGGTGTCGCCCCTCGAGTCGTGCACCCTTTGTATCGGAAATTAGGCCCCTTTTGGACTGGAGATGACAATCCCAACACCTGTGCCCGAAAAAAAACACCTATCCCGAAATGTGCTTTCTGGTTGTGCGCCTGGGCCAATCTCTTTGATTATTCACCACTGTACCTGTCATGATGCACCGAAGCGATCGGTACCATTCTTATGTCTGTGCAATTTACCGTTTGCAAGTTATTGGCTGATGTTTCCTTTCCTTCCTTGATACGCTTTCCTTTAATTATTTTCTTCATTCTTAATTTTTGTCATTACCCATACGTTCAGTGCTGTGAATATGTGGAGTGAACCGCATCGAATGGTAGTCGATATGATCCATTAAACTAGTCACTCATTAGTCAGGAATATGTCCCATGTTGAAGTGCAATGCGCAGTCCTTGCATGAGCGTGCCGCTGTGCGGGTGTATGTTTGAAGTTTTCAAAGCTGTATTTTTATCGAATTAAAACCAACACAAAATTGAATTGCCCGCTGCGTTACATGTCGACATGTATATTCGACATTTATGCCTTGATTCGTCGATATGCATGCATGGTTCACCACCATTGACCGGGCATTGCAAATGTATTCCCATCAGCAATAACGCTGTTTCGCGACGCTTTGATTTTTTTTTCTGGCATAAAACCCATCCTTCCGATATGGAAGCATTGGTAGTAAGTTCAATTGCTCTTTTTTATGTGAAAGAGGGGCCGGAAAATTAAGCAAGTGATGAAATCCAGGAAGTTCATGGGATTTGCTCCCCTCTAGGCTGGGGCGCCCCCTCCTCTGGGTATGGCGTCCCCTGGCAGTGGACCCCCCCCCCCACACACACACACAGTTTTTAGAAGGTAGCGACGCCTCTGAGCATACATCATGCATCTTGTCGTGCGCTTTACCGATTAATGCCCACCGTCACCAAACACATGGAAAGAGTGAAATTAGAACTTCAAACGCATTCACATTCAGCCATGTTTAGCACATCCAGCCGGGACAGTGATACCAGTTGTGGTACGAAGAGTTTCATGCCAAATGCTTCGTTGAATATTTTACACAAATACATTCATATATACTTTCGCTGAAGATAACGTTTTAGACCTGGTTGTATTTCATATTTTCATAAAGATATTCCTAGCTTATATGTACAGTGAGATTTTCAGTTTTGTTAAAGGGCTAACGTTCTAATGATTATAGTTTTCACCTTCCAGCATCTGAATCACTTACGACTTTTGGTGACGACGTGGCAGTAAGTGACATCCAGATCGCGGAGATGCTCATATTCATGATGGTAGTGTAGCTCCGTGTGTGTGTTACAAGTCCGTCGTATTTGGATAATTTAGTGACTAAGCACTTTAAATAATCGTACGAACGCTGAGCCGAGAGAACGCTGAGTAACAGCCGAGTGGTTAAAACGTCTGGCTCTCACGTGGGAGCCCGTGTTTCGAACCCCGGTAGAGCCATGGCCCCTGGGCGCTAATATGACTAATGTGTTCGCTGGCGAGTCCATAAGAGTTGGCGACCAGAGTTCGCCACGGGCTGGGCTGGCCCTATGGGCCATGGTCTGGGCCTGGGCTGGGCCTGGGCTGGGCCTGGGCTGGGCCTGGGCTGGGCCTGGGCTGGGCCTGGGCTGGGCCTGGGCTGGGCCTGGGCTGGGCCTGGGCTGGGCCTGGGCTGGGCCTGGGCTGGGCCTGGGCTGGGCCTGGGCTGGGCCTGGGCTGGGCCTGGGCTGGGCCTGGGCTGGGCCTGGGCTGGGCCTGGGCTGGGCCTGGGCTGGGCCTGGGCTGGGCCTGGGCTGGGCCTGGGCTGGGCCTGGGCCGGGCCTCAACTTTTTAAGGATATCAATGGGCTCTGGATGGGACTGGGTCTGATAATTTTGAAGTAATGTGCGCGTAGCACAAGCTCAGGTCAGAGCTAAACAATATTTTTAACCAGCAGATCACTTACACAGCAACACACTGTTGCTGTGGCTGTGGATTTTTTTTTTGGTTAGCATAGTTGGTTCATTCTTTCACATTTATAGTATACAAGTAAATATGCCAGGATAATGATTGCAAATTTTGTGAAAATAATGATATGCTTAATCTGAACGGGCCGGACCGGGCTTGGGCCTCAATATTATTAATTTGACCAGGCCTGGTCCGGGCCTGGGCTTGGTGTTCATGAGCCTGGGCCGGGCCTGGCTGGGGGTTTGTGGGCCCGTGACGAACACTGGTGGCGACCAAGTGGATCGCCAATTCTTTAATAAATAAAAAATAGATCGTACAAACGCTAAATGTATAACCGTATTTTATGAAGGTGATGTGTTATGCCACGTTATGGTCATCAATATTTGTGCACACGGTTGATTTGGTCGTCTTATGATCCTATTCCTATGTAACATAGGTGAAATTAGGTTCCAAACCTGACCCGGTAAACAACAGGCCAGCGTTGTGCGCATTTGCCGCTCGTCGGTGCACGGAGAGCTGTGACAAAAAGGTAGCGGAGACGCCAAACGTACTCGTTTGAAGTAGGCTCATTCCTACCTTGGGTAAAGAAATAACACTTCAATTTCGATGTCCGTTTAACCGTTTAATATCATCTTTAGAACTTGCGTCAGCATATTTCAGGTCGATGATGTATTTTATTACCGAGCGGGAGCGAAGCGCCCTTGAGGTTTCTCGTCAACTTACTAGACAAATTTACATTTGACCCGGCCAGGCACGGCCCGACACGGACGTACAGACGCTTTTCGGAAGCTAATAACTTTGCAACCACTGCTCCGATTGATATCGGGTTTTCACCATTGGATAGGACCATCAAATACATTTTGATTTTGGTTTGATATGGTGGGTTCTGATATGGGTAGTACCACAGCGCGTGGCACATGCAAACGTCGAAATGAACAAAAACACACATTGATATAAAATTGCTTGATTTATCTAAGCACCAGTAAAACGCCTTTTTGGGCGATGACCGAACGGGCGCGCTCTGGTGAAGTTGAAACAGGTTTGAAATATGAAACGGTACGGGAGCACACGTAATAGTAACACATAGTACTTTTAGTCCTTTTAGTCCTCCATACAAATTGGCAGGCCTCCATGCATGCCAACATAAAAATTAAATTGTATTAAATTGTTCATGATCTCCTTTCTCGAATCCGCCAAAAAGGAGTACGTCCTGAGCGCTACATGCTTCATTACCGAGCGGGCACGAAGCGCTCGTAAGGTTTCTCGTCAACTTACTAGACAAATGTACATTTGACCCGGCCCGACCCGGCCATAAGTACGCTTTTCGGAAGCTAATAACTTTACAACCACTGCTCCGGTTGAGATCGGGTTTTACCATTGTATAGGACCATAAAATCAATTTTGCTTTTATTATGACGCTTTCTGATAGGGGTGGTACCACAGCGCGTGGCACCCGCAGAAGTAGAGATGAACAAAAATAATTATTGATCAAAAATGGATATATTTATCTAAGCATTCGTTTTGTTATACGCTGAAGCTTACAACGCTCAGGACGTACTCCCTTTTGCCGTATTCGAGAAAGGAGACCATGTGCAATTTAATAAAAGTGATTTTTTTATGTTGGCATGCATGGAGGCCTGGCAATTTGTATGGGGGACTAAAAGGACTAAAAGGAATATGTGTTATTACCACGTGTGCTCCCGTACCGTTTCATGTTTCAAACCTGTTTTAGCTGTACCAGTGCGCGCCCGCTCGGTCATTGCCCAAAAAGGCGTTTTACTGGTCGTATAAATCAATGCTTAGATTAATAAATACATTTTTGATCAAGAATGATTTTTGTTCATTTCAACGTTTGCGTGTGCCACGCGCTGTGGTACCACCCCTATCAGAACGCACTATACCAAACACAAAATTGATTTGATGGTCCTATCCAATGGTGCAAACCCCGATCTCAATCGGAGCAGTGGTTGCAAAGTTTTTAGCTTCCGAAAAGCGTATGTACGGCCAGGTCAGGCTGGGCCGGGTCAAATGTAAATTTGTCTAGAAGTTGACGAGAAACCTCACGGGCGTTTCGCGCCCGCTCGGTAATTACTCGAAAGCAATGAATAATTGTTCCCTGAAGTAATACGTTGATTAATTTCGTCGATACAAGTTATCTTCCTCTTGTGATCTTCTTATGTATATGCATATATACATACCAGTAAAATGCCTTTTTGGGCGATGACTGAGCGGGCGCGCTCTGGTAAAGCTTAAACAGGTTTTAAATATGAAAAGGTACGGGAGCACACGTGGTTGTAACACATAGTCATTTTAGTCTTTTTGGTCCTCCATAAAAATTGCCAGGTCTCCATGCATGCCAACACAAAAAATAAGTTTTATTAAATTGTTCATGATCTCCTTTCTCGAATCTGCCAAAAGGGAGTACGTCCTGAGCGCTGCATGCTTCAGCGTATACAAAAATAAGGAATGCTTATATTAATAATGCCATTTTTGATCAAGAATGATTTTGGTTCATTTCGACGTTTGCGTGTGCCACGCGCTGTGGTACCACCCCTATCAGAATGCTACATACCACAACCAAAATTGATTTGATGGTCCTATCCAAAAGTGAAAACCCAATCTCAATCGGAGAAGTGGTTGCAAAGTTATTAGCCTCCAAAATGCGTCCCGTACAGATGCTTTTTGGAAACTTTGCAACCACTGCTCCGATTGAGATCGAGTTTTCACCATTGGATAGGACCATCAAATACATTTTGGTTTTGGTATGTTGCATTCTGATAGGAGTGGTATCACAGCGCGTGGCACGTGTCGGGCCGGGTGAAATGTAAATTTGCCTAGTAAGTTAACGAGAAACCTCACGCGCGTTTCGCGCCCGTTCGGTAATTCATTTTTACGATGAAGCAAGCAGCGCTCAGGACGTACTCCCTTTTGGCGGATTCGCGAAAGGAGATTATGAACAATTGAATACAACTTAATTTGTATGTAGTTTGTCCCAGGAGTTATTAAGTTACCATGGGAAGCAACAGATACCGCTCGGTTACCGCCGATTAAGGCGTTTTACTGGTATATGCTAAGGCGTTTTTTACATCCTACCGTTTGTATTGTACAGTTATGACACGGCCGCCTCAAAAACAGGTGATGGTCAGTCATCGGATCTCGACGTCATGCAGTTCAAACTATGTTTGTTTTAAATTATGAGTCTTTGCAACGAAATTTGGGTATCTGAAGGCCAAACATTCCCCCCTCCCTCCAAAAAACTGGGCGGCTGGATCCGCCCCTGCCATGTTATGTTTCGGTTCATTTCGTTAGTAGAAAAACAGTTAACACTCGTGTCGAATATATTATCTCGTGCCGGAAACTGAGACGCAACTAGGTTGCCAAACGCCCGTGACCCAGTCCGACCTCTCACGGCCCAGACAGTGCCCTCTGGGTATGCATCGGCAGAGGCCCGCTCAGGGATGAAGCTGGCTGTCGCGGAGACAGGGGCGACTCCAGGAAATACAGTACGGGGGGCTGAGCCACAACATAACAGTTGCCACCTCGTTGGAATTGGCCGGCGACGGGTGCGCCGCCTCCCGCCAGCTGCGTGTGGTGCGGGTCCGCCGGCGACGGGTGCGCCGTCTCCCGCCAGCTGCGTGTCGTGCGGGTCCGCCGGCGACGGGTGCGCCACCTCCCACCAGCTGCGTGTGGGGCGGGTCCGCCGGAGACGGGTGCGCCGCCTCCCGCCAGCTGCGTGTCGTGCGGGTCCGCCGGCGACGGGTGCGCCGCCTCCCGCCGGCTGCGTGTCGTGCGGGTCGCCTACCCGACAGGCGTCACGTGGTGACCGTGCGTGCGGCCAATGAGAGAGCACCGCACGACGTGGCCGGGAGTGTCGACCAATGGGTGCGCCGCCTCCCGCCAGCTGCGTGTCGTGCGGGTCGCCTACCCGACAGGCGTCACGTGGTGACCGTGCGTGCGGCCAATGAGAGAGCGCCGCACGACGTGGCCGGGAGTGTCGACCAATGCGCGTCCGCCGCGTGACCTGACCATTTCTATAACGTACATGACGTGCCTTGGCACAGTGTTCGTGTTATGTTGCTTCACGCCCTCATCCAGACCAGCTCGTACCGCGAGCCCACCTTGCCCCGTACCCCAGCCACATGGGACTTTCTGCCATACACCCGGTTCACATTAACGTGGATCAGCGCGAAGCCCGCCCCCTGGATCGTTCTGAAGACGGCATAGTTCTTCCTCAGCTTCGCCGGTTGTAGTTTCATGTGCACCTCCATGCCCAGCTGGTGCACACCACGCAGACTCTGCGCGTCGTTCTCCAGCCAGCCCCACTCGCTACCCTCGATGTCGACCTTGAGGTAGTGGATGTCCCGCTCGGTGTGTCCCAGCTTCCGGCGAATATCCGTCAACGTCATCATATGCCAGCCGTTCTTCCGCACCTCCGTCCGGCCGCCCAGCCCGATCTTGTAGAACTTGGCGCCGAACTCGGTCTCACTTCGGTTGTACTTGGTCATGGAGGGGTCAAAACAGTGCAGCTCGCAACCGTAGCTGACCATGTCGCGGTCGAAGCTCCACTCATTAAAAATGCCTATGGAGTAGACGAGGCAGGCGCCCGGCGGCGGCGCGTGGTCGGCATCCAGACAGACGAACTTGTCGCCATCTATGCGCTGTCTGGTCTTCACGCCGCCAAACATGGTCAGCTTGCGGCAGCAGCGCTCCGGGTTCTCCAGATAGCCGAACAGCGCCGCCGCCATCGCCTCGTCATCGTCCTGGATCGGCGGTAGTGCCGGCGGTGGCGGCGGTGGCAACAGAGCAGGGGTCACGGCTGAATCGACCGACCTGTCGCGACATGGGTCACCGGTCAGCTACAGTATCCAGTATACAGTATACAGTATACAGTATACAGTATACAGTATACAGTATACAGTATACAGTACACACACGCACACGCACACGCACACGCACACGCACACGCACACGCACACGCACACGCACACGCACACGCACACGCACACGCACACGCACACGCACACGCACACGCACACGTACACGCACACGCACACGCACACACACATAGACAATTTTGTATATGTATATGTATATGTATATGTCTATGATGTCTATGTATATATGTCTATATGTCTATATGTCTATATGTCTATATGTCTATATGTCCATATGTCTATATGTATATATGTCTATATGTCTATATGTCTATATGTCTATATGTCTATATATCTATATGTCTATATGTCACATAGACATATTGTCATAGACAATTTTGTATATGTATATGTATATGTATATGTCTATGATGTCTATGTCTATATGTCTATATGTCCATATGTCCATATGTATATATGTCTATATGTCTATGTCTATATGTCTATATGTCTATATGTCTATATGTATATAGGTCTATAGGTCTATAGGTCTATATGTCTATATGTCTATATGTATAAATGTCTATATGTCTATATGTCTATATGTCTATATGTCTATATGTCTATATGTCTATATGTCTATATGTCTATATGTCTATATGTCTATATGTATATATGTATATATGTCTATATGTCTATATGTCTATATGTCTATATGTCTATATGTCTATATGTCTATATGTCTATATGTCTATATAAGCTCAGGCTCCACTGTGCACTTTTGCGTAGGCGTTGAGTGTTGTGTTTGTCGTCATGCATAAGCTGTGTTGTTTGGTGTCCTAGTAAGGTTCCACAAGTGGAATTTCCTGCATTACGTTGTGAATTACCTATGTTAAATATGGTATCATGAAACGTGACATGAGGTTTTTCATAGATGCAAATTGCTTCTATTAGCTTTATGCAATACCAATGCTTCTGTCTACAGAACCCTATTTGATTACTAGGGAACATTTTAAAAAGTTTGGCTAAAAGTGTAGTGTTTACGGTAATTTATACTCTGTCTTCTTTCGAGTATTGAAATTCATACAGTTTTATTTTTTGTCAAGACCATGAGCGTTTCTGTTGCGCTAAAGCCGTGACCGGACCTTTTGCGCGGATGCGGACCTTTTGACTGAGTGTCCCCGTGCCGCCTGTTTACACCCATCTGCCTGTCTGTGCCCCAGCTGCCGCTGCTGGCCGGCGCTCTGCTCGCCGCCCCCGCGGACGGCCGGATCATGGACGAGGCGCAGGACCGCTGTCCGGCCCCGCTCGGCTGGTTCCAGCTGGTGTACGCCGCCTGGTGCTACGGCCTGCGCGTACTGCCGCCGCTGCTGTTCGCGCTCGCCTTCCTCGGCCTGAGTCTGCACGCCGTCTGTCCGGAGGGCGATATCCGCTATACATGTACCCGCCGGCGGCGCTGCGGCCCGTACAGAACGCGCTGCTCGCTCTGCTGGTGCTGTACGCGTGCGTGAGGTCAGCGGGGTTCGTGCACCGGCGCGCTCAGCTGTGGCAGCGGTGGCCGGGCGGCTGCCGTCTGTGGAGCGCCGCAGTGGTGGTGTCACTGCTGCTGGCGGTGGTGTCTGTGTTACTGGACTGCGCCGCCCACGGTCAGGTGGCCGCCTGGCCGGTGGAGGCTGCACCATACCTCGCTGCGGCAGTGCTCGGCGGACCGCTGGTGCAGCTGGTGGTGACGGAGCTGGTGAAAAGACAGGAGTTCAAGTACAACATATGGTACCAGACGCGGCCGAGGCTGGAGTTCGATACCAAGCTGGGCATGAACTCGCCGTTCTGAGGCGGCGAGCGGTGGGCGGTAGCACGGCGGGCGGTGGACAGTGGTGGCGGCGGGTAGCGGTGGATGGTGTTAGGGCGGTGGTGCTGGTGGGACTGACACTGGGGTTGAGGGGGGGGGGGGGGAGAATGTGTGTTCGGTACGGTTTTCGGCAGAGTGCTGTGGGGAAGCTCATTGATGCGGTGTTGAGGGAAGCTGCGGCTGTTGGTGGTCCTGCCTGTATGCCGTGTACTGTCACTGAGTGAAACGGTGGATACCGGCGTTGGCAGCCCGGCGAGAAGAAATACTCAGGTGTGTGCTGTTGTAGCGTAGGCTCGACCTGGGCCTATTGCATGTTGGAATTAGATGCCTCCAAGTTTTATGCTAGACTAGCGAAGCCGTCCTTCAACATGCAAGCATGCATGCATAGTGTCATTTGCTGCTCGTAGAAGCATTTGACTTCCGTAATGCATATATTGTAAGTCAGTTTTCTTTATGGCCAGACTAAAAGCTTAATTTTTAGTCGCTTTAGCTTGTAATTGCTTTCGATGTGTATCTTATATATGTTATATGTCATTCGTCTCAGACCACGTAGATAACGCGGCTCTTCGTTATTTTTTAGTGTATTCTGTTATCGCGACGTGTAGTCTGTATCTTTGCCAGTTTCTGCTTTCTGCTGCCTGTAGTCTCTGGGCATGTGCAATGATTTCGAAGGAATATGTTGCAGGATGTGCTCAAGTAATGCAATGAAATGTGATAAGTGTGTGGGGAAGTTCGGGACCATTTTCGTACCGTATGTGCTCGAATGTATGTAGTAAACAATCATAATGTCTGATGCTGGTCATGAATTTTTGAGATTGCGGAAAGTGAAGAGGTGGCGGCTTGTGGTCCTCAAAGTACCTGAGGCCCAACTTCCAAGTCCGAAGTCCCGAACATTGGATTCGTGATCAGCGTATCGGATATGGTGTGTGTACCAATTTTCAGCGAAATCGACATACCCCGGCGGACCTTCGTTCGTTCGGCGGAAGTATGTATGACCGTCCGTATTTCGTATGATACGAAAAATCCCAGGCCAAAAACATTGGATTCGTGATCAGCGTATCGGATATGGTCCGTTGCCCTATTTTCAGCGAAATCGAGATACCCCGGCGGACCTTCATATGTATGTATGACCGTCCGTATTTCGTAAGATACGAAAAATTGCAGATAAAAAACATTGCATTCGTAATCAGCGTCTCGGATATGGTCATTGTGCAAATTTTCAGCGAAATCCAGATACTCCAAATATCAAACTGCAGCTTGATATAAATCTGCTCCCAGTTTGACGGTGGTCTACGCAGACGCATACGTTTCAATGGTTTGGTTTGTTTTGTATTCAAAGCGCCAGAACTGTCTCAAAATAATTGTGCCATACTTTGGCAGCACGTAAAGGATTTCTGTATGGCTTTCTGGAGCTCAATATGACGTCATCATCCCAAATATAAACAACTGAGTTTTTATAAAGTTAAGTATCGTTTTCGAGAAAAAAATATCACCATCGTTTTCAGCAGCACTTACTTCATATTTTCGGCTATAACCGGCGTATATTAGACAAATTTCAGAAAGGTGAAACATTCCCTTTAAGGGAGTGTGCCTACTGTTTTGGAATGTCAAAAATATTTTTCATACGGTAAGTAGCTGTTGGTTTGATTGTTGTATATGATGAAATTCACATCTGGAGCCCCTTTAGTTGAATTTTCACTTATATTGTTTTTTGTTTATTTTTGTTTCGATATCTATAAAACGATCGCCACTATGGTGATGTTATGTAAAACGGCGCACATAAGACAATACAATTACGGTCACATCATGCAAGATAGAAAGACGAGTTTTGCACCGCACGTTCTTGCCACTGTGAACTTTATTATGTGCAAGTTTCGTAGCTCTAAATTGATATCTTCTTCAAAAAATGGCCATCGGCCATCATCGAAATGGCCATCATCGAAAAACATGATGGCCGTCCAGTTTCTGTTCGGCTGCTGCTATCAGCGTGCACGAGCTGTTTTGTTGAATTGCTATTGGCCGGCCGCTAACAATATGCTAGCAGTTTAATCGATAGTTGCAGTGCTTATAGCAGTGGAAGTCCTCTGGAGTCTACCCGATAACTTTTTGCTCCCAAGCAAATTCCTGGAGTCTTTGAATATCTCAGCAACTAGGGTGAATCTGGAGAAATGAAGTATTGGTTCAATTCAGAAAATTGTGTTCTATAGACCAATGTCAATAACCCCAACTAAGCGATGTGAGTAGGCACACTCCCTTTAACCCGCGAGTTACTGGAGTATATTTCATAACGCGACTTACTGAGGAGGGGGGGGGGGGCTATTTTTTGCCCCCCCCTCGGATCTCCGGAACTACTGGACCGAATGTAAAAATTCAAACGGCATTCGATAGCCCTGGAAATTTTTTGAGGAAAGCATAATATTGTTGACCTCGGGGTCACTGATGACGTCACAGGTCAGGTCAAGTACAAGATGTTTGACCGTGTCAAAAGGTCTCGATGGATGTAAATTGGTATGATTCGTGTGTCTGACACTTCTAAGTACCTTTCTAAGCTGTTTACGACCTTGGGTCAGGTCAAGGTCATCCGAGGTCACGAGGTCAAACTGCAGATTACGGTCATTAGGCGTTGTAACACATGTTTATGGGTTTGTTTTTCGTCTAAAACGCGACAAATGACCTTAGAACATTGTTTGTTCCATATAAATAGAAATAAAAAGCAAAAAACGCAATGCGTTTTTTATGCATAGTAATGCTGTGAGAAGTGGTCGA